>JADDOH010008780.1:0-52396 GCA_016648135.1 Agrypnia vestita
GGACTTATTTACAATTTTACAGATGTATGAAATTTCATTATTCTAAAAAATTATATAAAATAATCTCGGGGGGGTCGGGGTTTATTTACGGTTTTACAGAAGTACAAGTTTCACTATTTTATAAAGTATATAAAATTGCTTCCGTTCGGCCCGGGTTATCTTATATTATATAGGAAAACATAGGTTCCGCGCTATTAAAACATATAAAAACGTTTCATGTGGCCGGGATTATTACGCGCGTTGGGGAAAGTCTATAAGGTAAAATATGTTTAATTTGATTCTGGTTATTTTATATTTTATGAAAGATATTTGCCTCGCGGACTTAAACTATGAAAAAATGTTTCAATTAGTTCTGGTTATACTTTAGGAGTGATGTAAACTTCGCGGTTGTATAATTTGGGGTACTTCGTATTGTACGAAAACGTAAATCTCGCGTATAAAAACGCGTATAAAAAAAAAACGTATATCATGTATTCAAACATATAAAAACTTCTAGTACATTGTTTCGATAGACCGGGGTTGTATTATACTTATAAAGATGTTGTAGGGCCTCGTTATATTGAAAATATATAAAAACCGCCTGGGGCCGGGTCTTCTTATTTATAAACTATATAAGATTTCGTTACATTTAGTTATATTAAATGCTATCGTTCGGGAATTCGCGTTTCATTTTAAGCATATATAAATATAGGGTCCCGTTTTTGAGCAATGTTAGTGTTTCGTTTAGAATTCGCGCCTTCATTTAATAAATACGAAACATGTAGATTTCAATCAGAACTATTTTAAAATGATTCGTTTAGAAATTCGCGTCTTGTATTATAAATGTGAAAATTATAGTATTCGTTTTGAGCTAAAACGTGTGAACATAGAAACACTACAGCTTTGACCGCTATTTTGTTTACTATGCCTAGGACATTCTTGCGGTTTATTAGGCCTGATGATAAAATTTAAACTCTTACTCTGTTTAAAATAGACGTAGTGTCTCCGCCTAGATTGGCTTCACGATATACCTTATGAAATTTGTAAGTTCCGTTGTCCTAAAATTATATAAAATTACCTTCGTTTAGATCGGGTTATATCATATTCCTCGTGGAACGCGTAAACCTCGTTGTCCTGAAACTAAATAAGGATGTTTCATCTAGACCGGGTTCATTTTACATTTTAGGAAGAATATAAGTCCCGCGTCTTTCACTACATAAAATGGATTTGGTAAGATTGGGGTTGTTTATACTTGTAGAAATTACAGAATCCCGTTATTCCTAAACTATATTAAAATGATAAATTATATTAAAATGATTTAAACTATATTAAAATTTGCCGGAGAGTGGATATCGAATATTCGAGATGATAATAAAATTATATTCAGAATAATATAATTTTGTTATCAATGCACAAACTTGGCCATGAACTACCTACATATGTCGACATTTTAAATCTATCTCTCTCAAAATTTAAAAAATCATTATATGATCATTTCTTTTCAAAATATTAAATTTTTATATAATGTCTTAAATTTTTTATATATATGTATCTGGCTATTCAAATTTAATATTGCTATATTATCGGTGAGTAAAAATTTCTGAGATCACTACTTTACACTTTTTTGCATATATACTTTTTTTACATATATGTCTAACCTCATTATGTTTAAACTATGTATATATACTTTTTTACATTTATACCCTTTATTTTTCTTTTACATTTAATCGTTTGTTGTATTTTAATTATGTATAAACCTGCTACTTTACACCTTTTTGCATATATACTTTTTTACATACATGTCTAACCTCATTATTTTTAAACTATGTATATATACCTTTTTTACATTTATACCCTTTATTTTTCTTTTACATTTAATCGTTTGTTGTATTTTAATTATGTATAAACCTGCTACTTTACACTTTTGCATATATACTTTTTTTTACATATATGTCTAACCTCATTATGTTTAAACTATGTATATATATATACTTTTTACATTTATACCCTTTATTTTTCTTTTACATTTAATCGTTTGTTGTATTTTAATTATGTATAAACCTGCTACTTTACACCTTTTGCATATATACTTTTTTTGACATATATGTCTAACCTCATTATGTTTAAACTATGTATATATACTTTTTTACATTTATACCCTTTATTTTTCTTTTACATTTAATCGTTTGTTGTATTTTAATTATGTATAAACCTGCTACTTTACACCTTTTTGCATATATACTTTTTTACATACATGTCTAACCTCATTATGTTTAAACTATGTATATATACTTTTTTACATTTATACCCTTTATTTTTCTTTTACATTTAATCGTTTGTTGTATTTTAATTATGTATAAACCTGCTACTTTACACTTTTTGCATATATACTTTTTTACATATATGTCTAACCTCATTATGTTTAAACTATGTATATATATACCTTTTTTACATTTATACCCTTTATTTTTCTTTTACGTTTAATCGTTTGTTGTATTTTAATTATGTATAAACCTGCTACTTTACACCTTTTTGCATATATACTTTTTTACATACATGTCTAACCTCATTATTTTTAAACTATGTATATATACTTTTTTTACATTTATACCCTTTATTTTTCTTTTACATTTAATCGTTTGTTGTATTTTAATTATGTATAAACCTGTTGTAAAAGGCTATTAAGCCGTGTAATTAATTAATAATAATAATAATAATAATAATAATAATAATAATAAGAATAAAACTAAATCGGCGGACCCTAAGTGTAATATGTATTGACCTTATAAAGATGTAGACTAGCGGGGTTTTATTATAGAAGCAATCAATTCTTTAACAACAACAAGTGGACAAGTGGTTGCTTCATGGGTTTGTTAAAACTTATAAATGGATGGAATCCTAGATTCAAAGCTTAATCCCGGTATTTCGGATAAATATAAGAATATGTAACATCAGAAAATAACGGGTAACGGGTTTATGAAAAATATCGGTGCGTATAATCATTAGAGTATGATCATTAGAATTGGAGTCTAGTCTCGATGACCCGGGAAGTACGGATACGTAAGACGGAAATAAGGACTATGTTGCAGTATTATTAAGATATATAAATACTTACAATTTTCGAGCTAGAGTCTAATTCCGGTATCTCGAGGAATATAAATTCAAGGAAAAGAAAATAATGTCTAGTTTCGGTTTGATTAAGGTATATACACCGTATAGTTGCCGAGGCTGGATACTAAGCCCCAGCTACGGAAACTTATAAGCGCGTAATGGCAGGATCAAAGGTTAGGTCGCGAACTATAATTAATTAGGGGCCTGTGAATCGTATGCGCGTGCAAGGCAAGTGTCCGCAATCCTTAGGTATAAAGTGAGGTACATAAAGTGAAACTACGATGCACTGGAATGGATATAATCGGCGGCAGATGGGTAAGTCATGTCATCCTCTTTCCGTTTTGAGATTATAACGATATATAAAGGTGGCGCACGATTAAGAATAATGGTCTCGGGTTCGACACCCCAGACAGAGACGGAAGAAGCGCCGACAGTGAAAGCTAACCCCTGTACCGTAAACTTTACATATGTTTATCCACAGGTGTTTGTTTGCATGTTGGATCCGTACTGACCATAATAGGGGCGAATTAATTCGCCAAATAACCCTTCTCTGCATGTGTGTGAACTTCCAGGGATCATCGGCCCGTGTGCTCGACGCCGAACTTAATTATTCATTTCTATTTATTTAGTTAATTGATGATTCATTAATTAATTAGGTATTTATTTGTCTATTCATATGCCGCGTCCCAGTTATATATAGTCAGGCGGCGTTTCGATAGCATCATCATCGGCCCGTGTGCTCGACGCCGAACTTAATTATTAATTTCTATTTATTTATTTAATTGATGGTTCATTAATTAATTAGGTATTTATTTGTCTATTCATATGCCGCGTCCCAGTTATATATAGTCAGGCGGCGTTTCGATAGCATCATCATCGGCCCATGTGCTCGACGCCGAACTTAATTATTAATTTCTATTTATTTATTTAATTGATGATCCATTAATTAATTAGGTATTTATTTGTCTATTCATATGCCGCGTCCCAGTTATATATAGTCAGGCGGCGTTTCGATAGCATCATCATCATCACCATCATCAGCAGTGTCCCAGTTATATATTGTCAGGAGACGTTTCAATAGTACCATCATCATCATCTTCATTAGCGGTGTTCCAGTCACATATAGTCAGGAGGCGTTCTGATAGTATCATCACCATCATTAGCGGTGTTTCAGATATAAATCGTCGGGAGGCGTTGCGATAGTATCATCATCATCATCGTCATCACTAGCGGTGGTTCAGCTTCATATCGTCAGGAGGCGTTTAGATAGTATCATCAACATCATCATCATCAGCAGTGTCCCAGTTATATATTGTCAGGAGACGTTTCAATAGCATCATCATCATCGCCATCATTAGCAGCGTCCCAGTTGTATGTAGTCAGGAGGCGTTTCGATAGTATCATCATCAACATCATCATTAGCAGTGTCCCAGTTACATATAGTCAGGAGGCGTTTCGATAGTATCATCATCAACATCACCATTAGCGGTGTCCCAGTTATATATCGTCAGGAGACGTTTCGGTAGTATCATCAACATCATCATCATAGCAGTGTCCCAGTCGTATATCGTCAGGAGGTGTTTCAATAGTATCATCATCATCATCATCATTAGCAGTGCCCCAGTTATATATAGTCAGGGGGCGTTTCGATAGCATCATCATCATCATCATCATCATTAGCGGTGTTTCAGCTATATATCGTCAGGAGTCGTTACGATAGTATCATCATCATCATTATCGGTGTTTCGGCTATATATAGTCAGGAGACGTTACGATAGTATCATCATCATCATCATCATCACTAGCGGTGGTTCAGCTATATATCGTCAGGAGGCGTTTCGATAGTATCATCAACATCATCATCATTAGCAGTGTCCCAGTTATATATCGTCAGGAGACGTTCCAATAGTATCATCATCATCCTCATCATTAGCGGTGTCCCAGTCATATATAGTCAGGAGGCGTTCCGATAGTATCATCATCATCATTAGCGGTGTCTCCGATATATATATCGTCAGGAAACGTTACGATAGTCTCATCATCATCATCATCATCACTAGCGGCGGTTCAGCTAAATATCATCAGGTGACGTTTCGATAGTGACAACATCATCTTCATCAGTGATGGCAGGGTTCCAGTTACACATCAGTCGGAGAAAATTAGGCAGATCCCATCATCATCGATGGCAGGATTCTAGCTGTACACCATTTGGAGAAAATACACCGACATCCCTGGCCAGGGGCTAGGCATATCCCTACTGTCCAGATCCACCTTTCCATCTACTAATACGAGGGGTCATGGCCTCGTGAAACCACATGGCAACCAACCATTACAAGTATTTATTTATGTATTGTATATGTAAGTATATGTATGTATATTATATTTTATTAGTATGTATCTATTCGTACGTAGTGTATGAGGGGGCTCTTCACGGGTGGCACAACACCCGTTCGGATGTCTTCCCTCGTCTGGAATGGATTGAACGTATTGATGCATATCAGATTATAATAAGTGTTGATGGCGCCAGAAAAAGAGGGCGACCACGGAAGACGTGGCATGACCAGATTAACCAGATACTGGAAGATGGTTCTGTTAGAAGTCTGAACAACCGTCGAGCTTGCATGCGAAGATGTATGAATGTAGACGAAGCGAAAGTTGTATGTCAGGACAGAAGAGTATGGCGCTCTATCCTCTCTGCCTACCCCCTCGGGGAAACGGCGTGATGGTAAGTAAGTAAGTAAGTAAGATTATAATAAGTACTACCTGGGAGGGTGGTTGCAGTCACTGTAGTGTCGCGAATGGCCAATGGGCTGCAGTTGCTCACAGGCGAGGGTTGGGGAGCCTAGGAAACTCCCCTTCCCCACTCGCATATTTTTGACTTGACAGGTGGCCCGGGACCATCTTTACAGTAGCTTCAGTATATATACCGTAGTTTAACTTAGTTTAACCTGGAGGAGTTGGAATTCGGGGGGCAAACTGGCTCTGAGCCCGGACGCCAGACACTGACGCGAGGGATGGTGCGGTACTTTGCACAGAAGAGGCCCAACATGAAAAGGCGCATCCAGGCTCAGGTCAACGTATCCGGAACTCGTGTCGGGAGAAGGAAGATGGGATCAGTCACCGATGAGCCTTTGGGTACGGAGGGGCCGAATTTAAAGCAAACACATTTTTCGCGTACACATACATTTATACATACCTTCCACACCCCCTTTATCCATTAGAACCCAACGTACCACTAGAATGAGACATAGGGCCAGATACAGGTGACGGAACTTAGGCCGGCTAGTAAATAAACGTAACAATGTAATTGATATAAAGATAATGCAGAGTAAATATAAAAGATCGTCGGGAATAAGCACAGCGAGATAAAGGCGGAAGATAAAATTATTAATCGGCGAGGGCGTCGAAGACGGAATCATCCATAGGAGCGGCTACGAAGGACTCGAGGGCTTTCAGGGGATCTATGTACTCTATATGTGCATGCGCATGTGATAACGGCACGTCACTAACCTTTCCAGTGGATGGCGGTCGATCCCATACAGGTAGGACAATGGGGGGATCGAGCGGAGAGGGCGTGGGAGCAGAGGATCGCGCACTCTGGAAGCGCAGCTACACCAGATGCAGTGGTTCCAGTCCGTAGGAATGATAGGTAAATAATATAGGGCCACGGAACATAGTATGTTTAGCAATTGCACCGTAGGGCTTAATTGACGTGCTAGGTAGTTTTGTTTGCGTTTCCATGAACACTCACGAACTTCATACCCCAGTATTTAATTTAAGTTTAGCTTGCGTCAGGGTTACCACAAAACCAATTCATCCCCTATAGTTCGAAACAAAAAATTACACAACGTGAACTGGGGAGGTCTCGAATAAAGCGAGGGTGTTTGGAAATACTACGTTAAAAACCGTAGAGCCTTCACCCGACGTAGATAGATAGCTTGTTTGCCTCTAACAAGGCGTAAACTCAGTTAGGAGTAGGATCGAGCTGAAAGGCGAAGAAGAGGAGCCATCACAAACCTAGCCTTTGGAGCGCCGTCTTAGGGCGTTTGAAAATAATTCCGAATTTGATATGAAATAATTGTTTGTGCTTGTAACTTAGCGAAAAAAAAATAAAGGGGTTACAAATTCTTTATTTTAAGATAGAGAATAGAACAACCCCTCGCAGACTAGCGGCTGAATCTGTGAAAACCGAATGAAAGCAAATTTAATTCTGAAATGCATGACTTCGGAATGCTTATTTTCAGCTCATTTGATAGTCGCATTTGTGTTCTATCGATTGCGATATTTACATGTAAAATTAGCCAACGCGTCGCAGAGGAGCATACAAAAATATAAAAAAAACGTCAAAAAACCTCTACGAATATCATTCCATGGACACGCAATTTGGAACAAAAATTTTCTGTGGACCTGACGCATACTATCGCTTGCTATGTGTAGGAAGTTGTCGCACATTGCTACGATTTTTTTTAACCGAATTATTAAAAAAACAGAAAATTTCGGTTTTGCGTGGATATCAAAATAACTGAAGGGTGTAAAAAATAAAAAGAATGTGCTAAAGGTGGCGCTACTAACTAACTGATCCTTGCCTTTTGAATTTCATTCAAACTATGCAACCAGTCGCAGAAACATCGCGCTCGGTATAAAAGCCCAAAAAATGGGTTTTATTTTGGTCACGCCGCGAGAAAGAGACGGATTGAAACCGAAGGCCGGATTTCACACCATTCATATTTTCGATTTTTTTCTTAAACATCACTTTAATTGCACATGAAAAAGAGTTCAATTCAAGAGAGACGTCCCGCGACGAAATATTTCCCAAAGACGTCGATGGGCTGCGTCCGTTTGGGGAATTTGAGATTTTTGGAACGAAGCTCTCAGTCGACGAGTTTTTTTCGCAAAAAACGCAAACAACCACAATGACCAATGACCAACAAAATTTTTGTCATTGGTCATTGTATTAAAATGCGTTGTCATCGACGTCGAGTCGACGTGCAAAATTTTAGTTCAATTGGATGACGGGAAGTGTGTTAATTTTCACTTCCAAGACATTTCCACACGCACCTACATACGTATGGCGGCGAACCAAATATAAAGAATTCAATAAAAATACCTATTTGTTTTTGTACATTTATTTAATTAAATAATAAAAATCTCTATTTGTTAACACTCAATCATAAAGACGTCGTTAAAACGTTCAATCCCATTAATTCAAAGTTTATTCGATTTAATTATTCAGTAAACAGCTGTTACGTAAGATTGAGAGGTTACACTACCCAGGGAGAGAAAATTTGTATAGAAATTGAGTAATTTTTTACACGGAAGTGATTAATTTCTTTTTTGGCACTTATGCCAGCTATGTGCCAGAACAAATCTGAGTGTTTTCAAACCTATGTAGGTACAGGCCCACCCTAATATAGCTAGTGCATGCTTGTCTCTGACAAGATTAAAACGCATGTGATAAATATTGGTGAAAGTTTAATAATACTATTTTTGTGACGTATAGTGTTGTGAATATAGTAGTGTAGTGTTGGTCCCAACAAATAGACGGGTACGTCTCGAAACCGGTAGATCTTAAATCTGGTAGTGGTTTTTACTAAGTTAACTAAAATTCTGTGTTAACGAGAAGTCCTTTTGGCAACCGGTGGGTCACCCCATATTAAGCTGGGATAAATAACAAAGAAGTGTACAAAAACAGGATGGGTCTTTACCGATTAACACATATGGAAGCAGAACAAGACAAGGGAATATGGAAGCACCTTGCCTTGAATCTTCGGGCCCCCGACCATACTAGGACAAGAGGATGAAGGTAATGCTGACGATTATTTTGTAGTTATTCAATTACCAGCCAACGGAATGTGAAAGTTTTTGGTCACCGTGATTCTGCAGTGTGTTTTAAGATTTTATAATTCTTAAGTATTATTAACATTCTGTTTAAATAATCACTTTATTAATTTCATTATAATGAACTACACGTTGCGCGAAGAACACTGTTTGTCTGAAAACAACACAAATCATGGTTTGAAGAAAGTTTCAACGTTCCGTTTCAACACTCGCCGTTCCGTTACGAAGCTGCTTGGAGTCTGTTGGGAAGCTTCACAAAGAAAGCAAAGTTTTATACGTGTAAGCTATAGATGTAAGCGGCTAGATTTTCAAACTTCACTCCGTCTTAGGCCCGAATTCAAAGTCAATGCTTAGATATTTTAAAGGCTAAGGTACGCCTTATAAGTGTTATTTTATACTGAAAATTAACACTTTTAAGGCGAACATTAACCTTTAAATCATCTAAGTATTGACTCTGAATTCGGGCCTTAATCTCAAAAAAGCACATTCACCAGAAGCCAAGTCAGAAGATTAACCAATTCACAATTATAGTCCATCGATTAAACAATTTATCAAAGAAATTACCATCGTGAAAAATTACTTATTTTTGTATCTGGTTTTCAGATATCTTTTCATTTTATTTTCTACTGCGTTCCAAATTACCCAATCATATAAAAATGATTTTTGTAACATGCTGTTCCCCTAATTGTAATAAAATGTTCTTAAATTGCACATAAATGTCTCACCAGGGCTTTCATTCTCATCAGGAACGACCTATTGATATTTTGTAAGCTAAAAAATTTCAAGGAATCATTTATGTTTTATTTTTTTATGATGGGAGACAAATGAAACCCCTTGAAATTAAGTTTTATTTAACACAAAGGAAAGCCACTGAACAGCGACATACTTCACTAATCAAAATATATGGTACGGCGATATACTTCACTAATCTAAATATATTGTAACGAAATGGTAAACAGAAGGAATTTGGAATTGTCAGAATACCTCTTAATATGTCGAAGACAGTAACATTATGGAATGCTCCAGAACGCCCTACAACATTCTGGAGTTATATATCTAAAAATGTCTGAAATACTCTGGACGCGACGGGAACATTCTTGCAAACACTAGAAATGTATAGAATAATCTCGGAGGCTTGAAAAACCAACGTTTTTCGTATAAATGGTAAAACCAGTGCCGCGGCTGATCATGTTTATTTTGACGTTTACCAGCGTAAAATTATCCTGCGATAAAACCGTTAACGAATACAGTGTTACCAACGCATGTGTGATACCAGCGACAAAAAAATGTTTATATTGAATGCTTAAGCGGAGAATTAAACAGAATATTCTAGCAAGCGATGATAAACGATTTTATTTATTTCCAGTATTAACAGGGTTATTTGTAAAACATTAATAAACTCACAGGACTATATTTCTGCCTTGATTATGAATCGAAAATGTTTAAGCTATTATGGCCTAATATCTATAGTTAAGGAGATATGTGACATCAAAGTTTGCATTTTTTTCTCAATATTTTTGACTTATTTTTTGTAAAATGATGGACTATCATTACAGTAACTTATATTTAATATATAAAATTCATTCCCTTTAATACAAGTCAAATAAAAAAATTAAATTTCTTGAGGACAAAGTCTAGTAATGAGTTCTTGAAAAATTTTAACATACTCAAAATATTCTGATGACACACTTCACCTTGATCTGCGCTCTAATCCACGTATATCTTTTTCCATCATATTAAATGATTACCAGTATACTTCTTACCTTACTACGAATGCACTGGTCAAGGATTCACTTGTTCATTTTAAAGACTTTATTTTGTCTTCCATTCTATGATTTTCTATACTTTACTCCTCTAGCTTTTTATCAATTTTAAGCCTTATTTTTTATTTTTATATTTGTAAGGTAGGTATTTCAAAAGCATTAAATAATGCATAATTTTTCAATAAAATATATTTTTAATTTCATTGTTTTCTTACATATAATATATTTCAAATTCAAATAATGAAAATTTCTGGCAGACAAAATAATATTCTCCTCGCTTTTAATTTACTTGAAAAAATATAAACGAAACAAATTAAAAAGTTTAATGAGTTTCACGCTTCGGTGGATTGGAAAATGATGGATTTGTGGTGTATTAAATGTAATATTTTGTTTTGTTTTATCGCATGCAAAATCAACCAATGAATCTAAAAAAAATGTATTTAATATTTTCAATTTTATAACAGTGAAAACTGTAACAGTATTGAATTCCATTTAATCAGTATTACAATATCGCAAGGACTGAATTCATTGAAAATATTCCAAATATATTCATAATCATATCACGTTACCTTTTTGAACATTGTATGTTTTGAATAGGAGTCTCTGCTTTCATCAAACTCAGCATGTTATTTTAAAGGCAATATACCAAAACTCCACAAAGACGATTATGAATATTAGTAATATTTTACTTCTGTGGGATGGATGGTTCTATTCTGTGGATTAGTTTCATGGATATCCATTTTTATATAAAAACAATTTTAATTTTTGATACAGCGAAATATATGTTTAACTTATAATATCCCAGAGGAAATCAATAAAACTTATTTCTGTATTAAATATATTTTTTTAAATTATGTTTCGGTATACATATTTTTTTAAATAGTATTTAGTTCCATTTCACAAGAATTTTTAATTTTGAATCATGTTTGCTGATCACAAATTGTGTTATTTTTTTCAATAAAGGTTATGATCGCTTCCAATATTTGTTTGTATTTAGATTGGTCTGAATTCATTATATTTTTTAATATTTCTAATTTTTGGGATCATTATTGTTGTCGTTTTCAATGACTTAACTACGAACATTCAAACTCGAAATAACAATTTCTCTCCAGTATTGTAATAACTGAACATAACGTAAATTAAAAAATAGTTTGCCTTAATCGTCTAAGTAAAAATTATGAAATTCGAGATAATGCACACGAAGAGACTTGTAATAAACTTTATCATTATTTTATAATCTTTTAAATATTTTACATTAACTTTATATTTATATTTAGTTAGTAAATGTCTAGACAACATTATTCAAATCTTCGCACATGCACACAAATTTATAAAACATTTGTTACATGTGACAAAACCACATATCGAATAAAGCTTATTAACGCAAGCTTTCCTCTGATGTGCGAATGACAGGTTATCATCCGGCTGATCACATGACCTATTAAAACAAAAACTTGATTTTGTATATTGTTTCGATACAATGTTCAAAAGCATCAATCAAATATGATTAAACACCAATAAAAAAATTAAAAATGCTACTCCTCCCTATGTCGTGTATAAAATTTAAATTCTAGCAGAAGCCATTGTTGATTAAATACACAATATTTTACCTATTTTCCATTTTGAATTTATTCAACAAATACCAGCGATACAGTATTGTCTCTTAAGAACATACGAGGTTTTATCGGACATTTACATCAAACTAAAACACAAAATATTATGTTATGGTTTAAAAAAAATTCTCCCGTGAAGTTGGATTCATTATTACCCAAGTATTGAAATTTTTACAAAAATATACGCACGAAGCTAAGGACTTCGAAGTAATACATTAAATTGATTATTGATTTTAAGAATCTCTTTCACCCTTATTACCCCTAATACAGACGTGATTTTTTTAAGACTAATTGAAGTAGTGTGGATTTAAACTGTCACCGTACCACCTGGATGTTTTTAAATAATTTGTTTTGCGATTAACTCTATTTATTATCAAAGAGAGAGAATCGGTCCTACCAATTAATAAACGCACACAAATCAGTTATTCTCATTGTATCCATCAACTCACACCCAACACCACTTTAGCACTTATGAGAATTCCACCAATCTCGTTCCAGGTTGGTCATATCATATTTCAATTGTGAATAAATATTTAAATTACATACTACGAATAATAATCGCAAAAATGATTTGATAAAGTTAAAACACAACTCTAGAGATATTAATTAATTTAAAAATTGTAGAACACAATTGGTCAAATATCTAATACGGAGTGATAAAAATACAAAAATATTAAAACAAGTAAAAAAATAAATAGATTTTACTAACCAATATTTGTATGCTCATAATGTAATAATATTGTAACGAAATGAATTGCAAACTGTCGAATCCCTCGTAATATTTCAAAGACAATTAAAATGAGACTTCTTTAATTTATCCTAATCATAATCTCTCTGGGAATAAAATTCAGTAACTGCCCTAGAACATACTTTCGTATAAAATATTGGTTAACAATACTGATTTAAAGAAGAAGATGAGTTACTTACCTTTTGTTAAAACTGTAGTCATGTGTTAATAAACGATAAAAACAATATCAATCAACATATATATATATATAAAGAAACCCGTGTTTCCCTACCCCCCAAGTTTTTTCCACAATCAGACACATTATGGTGGTGGAAAGCCATTGGTGTCACATCGAAAATATGCGAGTTTGGTGGGGGTGGCTGTGCGTGGGTGAGAGTCGGTGACGAAAATGTGCTTTCTAGCACATTGTTTTGTTATGGGAAGGCCGAAAATGCTTCAGATTGTTTCAAAATAGGCACGCCGACCGTGTCGGTGAGTCGAAAGGTTCCGAAAAAACCTGCTCTAGAAAATTCTGGAAGGAGGAGGTTCTAGAAAATTCCAGAAAGTTCTATAAGGTTCTAAACTGAGTGGAGGAATGTTGGTGTATCTAGAAGGTTCCTATACATTCGAAAAATTTCTTGAATGTTCTTGAAGGAGAATATTCTAGAAAGTTCTACGACGATCCAAACAGTGTACTGTGACGAGCAGATTTTGCACCCAAGATCCAAACCTCTACCCCGCTGACCTGGGATCGATGTAGTCGGAGAAAGGTGGTGGTCTCGGCTCGAACACTATCCGCTGTTTGGAGCGCCGTGATTTATTTGCAACTATTCTTCACATATTCAGTGGACGGTGTTAACGGCTGCACATACCGCTGTAATAAATCACAGACACGTAGCAAGATGCGCATAAAACGCCATCTATCGGCACGTAACGTCATATTGAAAAACTATTTGCAAGCAGAGACACATATTGTCAATAATACTAAGTTAACCAGAAGAATCAGACTCTATAAGATACAAAAGCAGCTCAGTTTATGGATATGCATCAAATATTTTCGTTCTGATGAAGATACAGTGGTAACCTTATCACTCGATGTTAAATAAATCAAAGTGGTTAAACAATATTTGTTGATTTGTACAAATATAATTTTTGTATTTTGATTCTCTATTCGATTTTTAATTTGTGAGTATACAATTGTATCCTGACAAAGGGGCTATGGGCTCTGAAACATGTTGATATTTTTCAATACACAAGGGTGAAAACAAAGTTCATTTCTATAAATTATATTAATAATATCACCACAAAATTATTTTGCTCCTTTTGAAAAAGAAATAATTTATTTGATTAAGTCATCGATAATTGGGTTCAACGAAATTTCTCCTAAAAACGAAGAACGTTTTATTTATAGCTTAATGTAATTTTTAACTTAATTGTTTGTGCTTCAAATAAAATAAATGTTTTTGTTTTATCTAAAATCAGTTATGATTTAATTCATTTTATAATAAGTTTGTTCTTATTGAAAAAACCTTTGTATTCATCTTCTTTTTCTTCTTCATCAGCCTTCATCTTTCCAGTGCTGGATATAGGCCTCTTCCTTCTTTTCCATTCTTCCCTGTTGTTTACCAATTGTAGCCATTTATTTCCCCCCACAGCGACTATATCATCGGCTCATCTCTTTTGAGGTCTTCCGATGCCTCTTTTATTCTCCCAAGGTCTCCATTTCAGAACTCTGGGGGGCCATCTTATAGCATCCTGCCTTGCAACGTGTCTTGCCCATTGCCATTTTAGCTTCGCTACACGATCCATGATATCCACTACTCTAGTTTTATCTCTATCTCTTGGACTTACTCCAAGCATGGATCTTTCCACGGATCGTTGCGTGCATTTGAGCTTTTCTACATTTTTCTTTGTAAAGGCCATAGACTCCAATCCATACGTCATCACTGGCAGTATGCATGATTCTTAGCATGATGATTGTATACATATAAAACAATTAAGGATTCTACACAGAATTTTCACGATCTTTGTGAAACGCATCTTCCAATTTGGATTTTCCCGAATTGTTCTAGTTCCCGAGTTCTAATCGATTTCGATGGACCGACCAGATCAATGACGTCACTGGCTCTCCTACTTGATCGGCTATCCGCGAGCCGCGGAGAAGTGTGGAAGATGATTGTCGAGGGTACTAGCAGGCCACGATTCTACGCAACGTCGTTTTTGTCAAAAATTGTCACCGTAATACAACGTGTACAACTGTATATTTATTTTTTATTTTTTAACATTTATAATAATTAGACCAAATCAAATTCCCTCGAGATGTTTGTCTTGTTATGGTCAAATATAAATTATCTATATGTTTTAAAAACACTAAATAAGATACTACCGAGGCAAAACTAGCGGTATATAATGGAGCTCTGGTATCGACACTAATGTATGGAAGTGAAGCCTGGAGCTGGCAGAAGAGGAACGAAAGTAGATTGAATGCAGTGAAGATGAGATCCCTTAGATGTATTTGTGGCAAATCCATGCATGATAGAGTAAAGAATGAAGATATTAGGACTGAATATAAAGCTGATCGTAGCATAATACATAGAATAAGAATAGGTTCGCTCAGGTGGTTTGGGCATGTTGAGCGAATGAATGAGAATATAATGGTAAGAAAGATATATAATGTAAGTGTTGATGGCGCCAGAAAGAGAGGGCGACCACGGAAGACGTGGCATGACCAGATTTACCAGATATTGGAAGATGATCCTGTTAGAAGCCTCAACAACCGTCGAACTTGCATGCAAAGATGTATGAATGTAGATGAAGCGAAAGTTGTATGTCAGGACAGAAGAGTATGGCGCTCTATCCTCTCTGCCTACCTCCACGGGAAACGGCGTGATGGTAAGTTATTTAGTTAGTTAGTTAAATAAGATACTAATTAAGTAAACGGTTAATAGTATGAACGAGATAGACAGTTTTTCTTATTAATCTTATATTTTTATCTTACAAAAATAATGACAAAGACAGATTTACAAAGGCAAAGCGGGAAATTTATTGGATTTTCTTAATGACAAAATTAAAAAGTTGTTTTAATCTGCCTTAAAGCCCTGAAATAATTTTAATTACAATAAGGGTAGAGACACGCGGCTGCGTAGCCCAGAAAAAGAAAAGTTTACACAAGATTATTAACGGTTTTTCTCAAATATTTTCAATCAGCCGTAGTACGTCATTTTTAGTAAAAGAAAATTATGCCATGGTCTAATTTTTTACAGGCATTATTAATATAATAAAATTTCAAATTTTTTCGCAATGCTTTTAGACCCGATCTGATAACAAATATTAAAAAATAAATATGAATATTTGGAGAGTGAGGCAAAAATGTGTTTGCAGAAAATTTATTTTTTACTTTTTAGTAGGTACATTTTTATATAAACGTGTATTTTTTATTTTTTAACAAAAAATTTAAATAATTTATTTCATATGCATATGGTACTGTTTTAAGTCCGGATAGGTTGATAAATAATCGTCGGCAGTGAAGATTTCTTAGTTTTAAGAATCCGATTAATAGGGGTGGTTTTTCAATACTTTATACGGTTTTTTTATTAGAGAATTGATGTGAAATGTGTTTAAGCTCTGAAACAATGCCTGACACGGGTTAACCGTCTAACATTTGTTATAAAACCTAGTAAGGTATTTTCCTCGCCTTGTTTTTCGTGGAAGGAAAAATAATTATTTGTAATTGTTTGATAATTAAGGATGTAGAAAACAAAAGGAGGCTGTGGTTGAAGCTCTTACAATCTTATATTTCTTAGTGGTTAATTACAGCGTCAGCTGTTCAATACTATTATTTCCAAATTGAACGGCTTTTGTTTCTGACTCAAATATTATCGTTAACAATTTTACTGACGTCATGACTCGTATATTTATTTATTTGTTACACGTTTCAACTGAACCATATCTAAATATAATTATTTCGTTGTCTGCCTTTTCGTAAGATCCGTAACTTGCTGGAACTACGCTGGAATTACAACATTAGATAATTAAAGTGTGACACGCACTCAGCGCGCAACGGCTCAGGAAACACGCAAAGGTCGCCCACCAAATTACATAGTCCTCATATTGTTGTGTTATTATTTTATTATATTTAGTTTAAGGTTTAAGCGAGTAAAGTCAAATTAAAAAACAAATAGTTTTCTATTTATGAATTTACACCTTCAAAATTATGCAATTATTATGTTCCTAGATTTTTCACGGTTTGGGTGATATCTTGACCCGGTAGCATGAGGCTCAGTGACAACACTGTTGTCAAAAAAGCTTTTAGCCGGATCTTTTACAATGAACAATGACTCTAAGGAATAATACAGTATTGATTGCATGCTTTCACGGGTAAAATAATAGACAGGATATAACCGTGAATGTGTGTTTAATGGAGCAGAACCACCCCTTCTGTGTCGTGATTTGTTTTCATTAATCGTGCTTCGCATTAAATTTGGCAGAGTGGGTAAAGTGGTTTGCCACAGAAATTAACAAGAGTAGGTACTCTGAAGAGTTCCGCCTTTAAGGGCGGTATTTTTTTGAACAATAAACTTCAATAAAAAAGTTATTTCAAAGTAAATATAGAGCCTTTAATTACATACAAGGGTAGTTGCTTTAGTAGTGAAGACTCCTCGGGAATAACAATGAATGTCAAGAAATGTTTATTTAGATAAAAACAGTTTTTTATAGTTTCAAAGTCCATATTTCTTTCACTAATATGCTCGTTTTATATAAATATTGAATCGACTTATTACTATATAAACATATTCTATGTATGTAGGTATATTAAATGTATGTACTGTCAAATTGACAACGACGTTTTATGACGTTCGGTGGGCGGTTATTCCTGTTTCTTGCGTTGGATAAACAGATATATATTTTACTATTACAGTGGACCTTGATTTTTTTACCCGATTCTGATTTTTTGTATAAAATAATACCCCAAAAAGTCAACAGATAGCATTAGAAGGTCAATTTCATAAAAAAAGTAACATTCATTGGTTTTCCCGAGTCTTCAAGTGATAATGACCTAATAATAATATCAATTTTTAAATAAATATCAATTTTTAATTTATTTCATGTACAAAATTTTATAATTTAAGTCCACGTATTATGACAGTTTCATGGGAACTTTCCAAGGTTAATTAATGTTAACTCAAGTTATGTACATATTTTTTTAAATTCATATGCACCATACATATGTAGGTACACGGACTTTCTTGGGGGAAGCTAGGACCCGCCAAGGGTTGTACGAGACGGGATTGATTTACCTTGTCAAAAGCCTTTGCAAAGTCGGTGTAGATAGAGTCAACCTGAAGTCGGTTGTCAATGTACACAAACATTTGTAACCGATTTTTAAAATAACTCACTTGAACAGTTTAAATATATTCGGGAAAATGTGACTTGGAATAGAGATATCCCATAAAAAATAAATAGCGGGATGCAGTTAGGAAATTATAGTTCTTTAATTTACTAAAATATTTATCACAAATCTTAGGTTGTTTTGAGAAAATTTAGTCTAAACTATGTACAACACTGATGCAATGGACCGCTCTATATGGTATGATGTTTCATCTCTTTATTTAGCGAAAGGAAGCATTCATGACTTAAATGATACACAAAGGAGGAGATTAAAAAACTTGGAAATTTGTGAAATATAAATATCCATTCAAGAACACATTCATATTTGTGAAGTTATAATCTTTCAGAATAAAGTTCTGTGAAGTTTTTAAAACCAAATTCATTAACCAATTAGAAAGTCGAAATATTTACGGAAATCTACAATGCTCCTATAGCTTAGTGATGAGAGCACCGGTCCCGGAAAGGAGGTTACCCGGGTTCGAATCAAATTCAAAATATTTTATGTGGATTAGATTTTTTTGTATGTCTTTCTAATTGATTAATTAATTAGGTTTTATAAATATCCAGTTATATAAATATAGTTTACTTTTCAAAATAAATTACCAAACCTACTCACCCAATAATCACACCCTTTATAAAAAAAAATTGTAATGAACGCAATAATTTTCTGGCCGTCAACAATATTTTTACACTAAAATGTAGCATTCCCAGTAAAAAACATTTAAAAAAAAAACATTCATTCAAATAAAATATATCCATGAATATTTTTTGATGCATCACTTATTATTCATACTTTTATTCATGGCACTGTAGTCTCATTTATTCAATTAACTTTTCAGTTTTCTTTTTACACATATTTGTAATACGTGTTATGACTTTCATTTTATTTTGCGTAAACGTAAAATATATTTATGTAATTCTAATAAACGTTATATTTATTTATTAAATTAATATTCAGCCATGGGACACATTCCTATTTAAAAAGGTTACGGTATCCTACATGAAACGGAACATTAAAAAGCAGATTCACGCAATCACGTCTGACGGTAATTAATTTATAAGGCAAAGTTTGGTCTGCGATGATTTTATGTTTCCCTAATGAAGAATTTTAAAACGCCCGGAATTTTTATGAGGTTTCAACGCCAACTCTTCCAACAAAAAATTAATTAGCTTTTTAAAAATAGTGTTCAGTTTTTGCGTTTTTAGGTGCGTGACCACGAGTCATTTACGTTACGACTTACGACCCCTTTCCCTCTCCTTCTTTCCTCGCTTATATTAACGGTTGAAATCTACCTGTCGAACAGTGAAGTGTGGTTTCGTTATTTTATCTAAATGATTCTCGAAGTCCACCGTTCCCATTCCATGTTCAAGTTCCACCGGAAAAATTTGTCCATTGTAACAGTGTGTTTAAGAAGCTAAACTAAAAACTCTGTTTAAGGGAGCTAAACGTCACAAAATTTATAAAACTGCCAAGACTTTGGTGGCTGGGTCATGTGGAGAGAATGTCCGAGCATCAAGCACCAAAGTCTTTGCTGAACTCAACTCCACTAGGGCGAAGGAGCTTAACTTAGCTTAGAATGTCTAATTTTCATATGTACAGCTTTATCATAATAACGTCACCCAAGTGTGATAATTCAGAAAATTTCGATTTTGGGTGGATATCAAAATAACTGGAAGGTGTAAAAAAATTAAAAAAATGTGCAAAAGATGGCGCTACTAACTATTATTAGACCGTGATCCTTGACTTTTGAATTTCATTCAAACTAAGTCGCAGAAACATCGCGCTCGGTATAAAAACCCACAAATCGGATTTTATTTTTGTCACGCCGCGAGAAAGAGACGGATTGAAACCGAAGACTGGATTTTGCACCATTCATATTTTCGATTTTTTTCTTAAACACCACATTTAATTGCAAATGTAAAAGAGTTCAATTCAATTCTGAGGAAGAGAGACGACGAAAGTATTTCCCAAAGACATCGAAGGACTGCGTCCGTTTGGGGAACTTGAAATTTTTGGAATAGAGCTCTCGTCTCGACGAGATTTTTTCGCGAAAAACGCAAACAACCACAATGACCACGCATACCAACAAAGTTGTTAAAATGCCTTGTCATCGACGTGTAAAATTTCAGTTCAATTGGATGACGGTGTTAATTTTCACTTCCAAGACATTTCCGCACACACCTACGAACGTACGGCGGCGAACCTAATATAAAGAATGTAATAAACACACATATTTGTTTTTGTACAATTATTTAATTAAGTAATAAAATTTCTATTTGTTAACATTCAAATTAAATTAATCATCACAAATTAATAATCATAAATACATTTTTAAAACGTTCAATGCCGTTAAGTCAAAGTTTATTTGATTTAATTATTCAGTAAACAACTGTTACGTAAAATTAAGAGGTTTCACCGCTCAGGGAGAGAAATTTTATGTAGAAATTGGGTAATTTTTACACGGATGTGATTAATTTTTTATTTCGGCACTTATGCCAGCTAAGTGCCAAACAAAACTGAGTCTTTTCAAATCTATGTAGGTACAGGCCCACCCTAATATGGCTAGTACATGCTTGTCTCTGACAAGATTAAAACGCATGAGAAAAATATTGGTGAAAGTTTAACAAAACTATGGTTGTAGTATATAGTGTTGTGAATATGGTTATGTAGTGCTGGTCCCAACAAAGGGACGGGTACATCTCGAAACCGGTAGACCTTAAATCTGGTAGTGGTTTTTACTAAGTTAACTAACATTCTGTGTTAACGAGAAGTCTTGACTTTGACTTTGATCTCGTTGCCAGCAGAGTACCGGGTCACAAAGGACCCCTTGCTCTTTCATCATTATGTGGGGTGAGGGATGAATTTACCTCACTTGCGGGGGTTTATTTTAGGGGGGGGGGGATTTTTACTGCGAAGATGGTGCAGGAGGGGGAACCCGGGGGTTTGGGTTCCGAAGGAGGACCATTTTGGGTCTCCTGATCTTCCTTGGGATGGTCTCGTCGTAGCGCGACAGAGTGTTAATGGAGGGGTTTTGGTGGGTTGGGATGCCTGCATAGAATCGTTCGGCGGTTTCTCTAATGAATTCCATTATCGGAGGAATACCTGAGTCGTGGTGAAGCTGTGTGATTTTGATCCAACGCGGCGCATCCAGAGCTAACCGGATGGCCTTGTTTTGCAAAATCTGAAGTTTTTTGGTGTGTTTGACTACGGCGTGGCCCCAGACGGGGGCTGCATAAGTGAGGATTGGACGTATAATGGCTTTGTATAGCAGGAGTTTATTGTCTGTGGCCAGTTTGCTATTCCGGCACATCAGTGGGTAGAGGGCTGAGAGGACGCGAGTTGCGGATTCGATCTTGTTTTCTATGTGTGTGCGAAATGTGAGTTTTGAGTCGAGTGTGACACCCAGGTATTTGATTTCATTGGTCCAGGGGACTTTTTCGCCGAACATTCTGATGTTAGGCTTATGTACAGTGGATTTGGATCTTCGGGAGTAGAGGGTGGAGGCGCTTTTGGAGGGGTTTATCTCCACACGCCAGTCTTTGCACCACTTCTCGAGTGCGGAAGCTTGCTTCTGGACCCGGCGTATTGCGAGGGTGTGGTTAGGTGATGTGGCTAGAAAAGCGGTATCATCCGCGAATTGTGCTACTGTGACATTGTCGTCGATGGGGGGGGGAATGTCACTAGAATAGAGATTGTAGAGGAGGGGGGCTGGGAGTGAACCCTGGGGGACTCCTGCACGAAGTGGGCGTCGTGTGGAGAAGTGGCCATCGAGTTTTACTCTGAAGTGGCGATCGCTGAGATAGCTGGCTAGAAGCTGGATCATGGAGGGGTCGAAACCGAATTGGTCGAGCTTATAGAGAAGGCCATTGTGCCATACTCTGTCGAAGGCTTTACTAACATCGACGGACAGGACTGCGGTATATTGACGCCTGAGGAGCCCTTCAGTAATTTGCTCAATCACGCGCAGAAGTTGGTGGACGGTGGAGTGGTTCTCTCTGAACCCGTGTTGGAAGTCTGGAATAACGAGAAGTCCTTTTGGCAACCCCGAAAGGGAAACAACCGGTGGGTCACATCGTATTAAGCTGGGATAAACGACAAAGTGTGCAAAAACAGGACGGGTCTTTACTGATTAACACATATGGAAGCAGCACAAGACAGGGGAATATGGAAGCACCTTGGCTTGAATCCTTGGGCCCCCGACCATACTAGGACGAGAGGATGAAGGTAATGCTGACGATTATTTTGTATTTATTCAATTACCAGCCAACGGAATGTGAAAGCTTTTGGTCTCCGTGATTCTGCAGTATGTTCTAAGACTTTGTAGGTAATTCTAAAGTAATATTAACAATCTGTTTAAATAATCACTTTATTCATTTCATCATAATGAACTACACGTTGCGCGAAGAACACTGTTTGTCTGAAAACAACACAAATCATGGTTTGAAGAAAGTTTCAACGTTCCGTTTCGACACTCGCCGTTCCGTTACGAAGCTGCTTGGAGTCTGTTGGGAAGCTTCACAAAGAAAGCAAAGTTTTATACGTGTAAGCTAAAGATGTAAGCGGCTAGACTTTCAAATTTCATTCCGTCTTAGGCCCGAATTGAAAGTCAATACTTAGATTTTTTAAAGGCTAAAGTACGCCTTATAAGTGTTATTTTATACTGAAAATTAACACAGACATTATTAAAGAGTTTAAACTTACAATGTTCAATTTGTTTAAAACTAGTATAAGAGAACATGAATTGTGTTTAAAAAATAATAATTATTCGGAATTTTCTAACCACTTGTTGGAAACTGGCCACACTTTTAATTAAGATAGATCTAAATTTAAATACACTAATATCAACAAATTTTTCAAATTGTCCGCCCGAAAAACTTTAAAAATAAACAAAAAAAAAATTCTAATATTAACATCCTTAACAAAATAATAGTCCCGTGTAAGTCACCATTATTAACCATGTTCCCTCCCTCGCCCTTCCCGCTCCTAAAAACACCTAATACGAGTACTTTCGCATTTTAGATTAGTTTAAATAACGCTCGTTAATGACACGGACGTGTCGAAACCGGTAGCGTAAATTCTTTAATAAGTAACAAATTGTACATTTTCAGTTTAAACAATTTAATAATGTCTGAAAGAAATTGTT
The DNA here is from genome assembly GCA_016648135.1 of Agrypnia vestita. Lineage (NCBI taxonomy): Eukaryota > Metazoa > Arthropoda > Insecta > Trichoptera > Phryganeidae > Agrypnia > Agrypnia vestita. The sequence goes on from JADDOH010008780.1 coordinate 23,564, forward strand.
ATATTGTAAGTGCCCAAGAAATACAAAAAACTGAAAATTAACACTTTTAAGGCGAACATTAACCTTTAAATCATCTAAGTATTGACTCTGAAATTGGGCCTTAGTCTGCTGCACGCAAAGAAAGCACATTCACCAGAAGCCAAGTCAGAAGATAAACCAATTAAGAATTAAGTTCATCGATTAAACAATTTATCAAAGAAATTACCATCGTGAACAATTAATTATTTTTGCATCTCATTTTCAGACATCTTTTCATTTTTTCAGGTTTGTGTTTTCTGGGGTATTATGCCGTGTTATTAACACCTTTCGGGCCGACGTTTCAGATCTCATTGCAGGGTCCATTATCAGGGTTGATATCGCATACATCAGCCCTGTCACATACGTCCGCCCGAAAGATCGTAGTAACACGGCATAATACCCCAGAAAACACAGACCTGAAGATTATGAGTGGTCGCGAAAACCTAAGAACATTCTTATTTTTTCATTTTATTTTCTACTGCTTTCCTAATTACCCAATCATATCAACATGATTTCTGTAACATGCTGTGCCCCTAATTGTAATAAAATGTTCTTACTTTGCACATAAATGTCTCATCAGGGCTTTCATTCTCATCAGGAACGACCGATTGATATTATGTTAGCTAAAAAATTTCAAGGAATCATTTATGTTTTATTTTTCAATATTTTTACGGGGACTGTGGCGATGGGAGACAAATGAAACCCTCGAAATTAAGTTTTATTTAACACAAAGGAAAGCCACTGAACACGAACTTAACTGGAACAATATTATATAATTTAGACTATTCTTTACTATCGAGGAACTTTTAAAATATTCGCAGATGTTTTGTACCTACACTTTATTGCCTTTTCTTGTCACGCTGATCGCTACCGAAAACTTCTGGGATACCTGGAAGATACTCTCGTAAATTATTTCGCTCACTTAACACTTTTTGTCTCTTTTCCGGTTTTGTTTCTGTCAAAATAACAACGGAATGTTGTCGCGCGTCTTGCGCACACATTTATACTCTCGATGTTCTATAAGTTTCTGGTTTATTCCCTTGTACCCCAGTACTTTCCGATTCACTGTAAAACATCCAAAATACTGGGAAATCTTTGATTTGTAAAATTCTTTCCATTTTTACAGTCTTGTGAAATGAACATTTAAGTAATGAAATAATCATAAACATCTCAAAACTTCTATTTTTTCAGATATATCTGCATACATTATTGTATTTTTATTAAATTTATTTATATTATTTCATAAGTATTATTGTATTATTATATTTTAATCTTGTCCGACGGAGAAATTTGAATGTGTAGGCGCTCGCCATAACCCGGGGAAGCTCTTAGAGATCACGATTTCTAAAATAATCTCTCGAGAGCGAAGGATGGGTAAAGTACTCAAATTTCAATCTGAATACTAAATATGAATCCGTTGACGCCGTTAGCTCTCTTGCGACTAGAATACTGAACGGTGACTTCAGTCGCATGTGATGAGAATCTCAGCTTCATCTCAGTATGCGACGACTCAGATGTGGAATGACTGTGGATTTTGTATTCCATTAATCTTATACCTACCCGTATCTTTGATCAGAGTCTGAATATTTTTCCTTTCCTTTCCTATTTTTACTCCATTTATATTAACTCGTGGCGTCTGCTTGCTTGCTTGGCGGCTTGCCGTCAATAAAAACTTTGGATCGATTTTTGACATCCAATCGAGCTGAAACTTGGCAGTAGACTTGTGGCGACGATCAAAAAGATCTATCAAATTTTCGTTTTAAAAAAAAAATAATTATAGTATAATTTCAGATTTTTAGAAATTTTATTGGTTTTTTCAAATTGGAATCATTAGAAAAGTTTGATTAGCAACGGCGGCCCGATAACGTCGCGGAATATTTTCTAAATTTGAATTACTCCGTCGGTATACATAATAGGTACTTCACTACGAATGTCGAAAATATAAATTGACTTACAAATGTTTTTAGAATTTAATCTTCAAAGCATGAAGTCTTATCAAAGCTCAAAACATCTGACATTTTAGAAATATAATAAATTACTGTAAGCTTAGTGTTATGTTATATGTTTTAATTCGTCTTTAATTATTGTTATATTTTACAAAAAAAGAGAGTATAATAAAAACTTTGTTTTTGTGGGTTACTTTTTTCTCAACACTCTACCTCACTATTCTAGAATGGCATGGTCTAAGATGGGATTTTTTTTTAATTGTATAATGTTTTCAACTGCAAATGCAAAATTATTTATTGATAACTTAAACCACATATTATTTTATTACAAACCAGCTAAAAATACTTAAGTCATTCTTTGTATACATAAATTATGTTTTTTATGCCACTTTGAGGGCAGGACTCAGACCGCTTATTTTATTTTCTTGGATACCGTTAGTTAACTAGCCAGCTCATTAAATTAAATAAATCAGTGACGTCTATTCTGGAAAATACTTTTTTTATTGAAATAATTTCTAAACTGTTTATCTGCGAAACCTTTTAACCTGTATGTAATTTTTGTAACCTTGTATTAAAATCAAATAGGTATATTGGTCATATTTCAATAAATGACTTGAAAATTCCGAGTCATTACTATTAAGTCTCCGAGATGTTCTATAAGCCTTATTTCGAAGATTCTAATAAAAATTATCCAATTTCAAAATAATAGCAAATGTTACTTTTAAGATCACAACTTCCTGATTTCTTGGTAAGAATATCGCTCTCTTTATTATAAAAAATATATTTTTTCAGTTGCTTATAGTTAATAATCCGGTTGAATTGTATCATGAATATTTTTATTTAATTTTAAATTCTTCATATTTTCAAGAAAAACTCTTCTATTTAATGGAAGGTCTCAAGCTTTCATCTATTCTTCAAGCAAATGTTTTTTTATTTATTTACATAAATTAATACAATTTAACATTTAAAAAAGGAAACAATTTATTCTACTTTCTTTATGAAAGTCCGACTCGTGTATAAAGAAGGAGTATTGCATGTATAAAGTATAAATGTGCATTAATCTAAGTAGCACAAAATCGAATTTAATGTAAAACAATGATTATACACACAGAAACATTATATCAATAAGAAGCAAGAGTAGAAGTAGCCTTAAATTCTGTTTTTATTTGATAATAATATTGGGGTGAATTGTGCAATTTGTTGTGAACTGACTTTTTCAATTTTTTTTTTCACGTTTTTTGGCTTTAATTTTAAATTTATTCTGATCTGTTATTTTTCTGATTGTTAGGGAGAGATTACAAAAGAATTTAATACCAAGAAAACTTAAATGATTTTGGGTTGTGGTAAAACCCAATTTTGGTATGTTGAATGTAGCTAAATCTCAAAGATCGAAAATGGCTTATTTATCCTGTATTTAACGTATTTTAAATTTTCGATTTATAATTTTTTTTACATATATCTATTATTTTTGGTTGAATTCTCTATATAGTTGGGCAGTTGGGTAGTCATTTTTTTAAAATTATTTTAATTATCATTTTTTGGGCAGTTTCTAATTTGGATATAGTGGTTTTTTATGCCTACCCCTCTCCAATAATACATAATTGGTACTGAACGGCATATTTGGAATTGAACAAAAGCGTAATAAAAATTTATTGAAAAAAACTTTGTTTACACCACTTTTTTTTGAAAAAAATCAACATGTTTGAGTATTTGTATCCTGACAAAGAGGCCATGGGCTCTGATACATGTTGATTTTTTTCAATAAAAAAGTAGTGAAAACAAAGTTTATTTCTATAAACTATAATTATAATGTCACCACAAAATAATTTTTTTGTGTTTGAAGAAAAAGCGTATTTTAAGATTTTTCGATGATAGGATATTTCTAAGACTTAAAATGTAGGCAGTTTTATTAATTTGGTACTAAGATCAATTATATATATTTTCCACTTAAGATTGTTGTCTAATGTGATTTCGAGATATTTAAGAGTATATTTTTGTTCCAATGATGGATAATTGTCATTGACGTCTCTTTGAATACGGGTACTTTTATGAATTTCAATATTAATTTCTGAGTTGTTTTTTTCTGTTGAATAGCTTATTTTTATATATTGAAAGTCATATTTTAATTGAACTTTAGTGATTATTAATAGATTTTCAGAAATAAATTTAAGAGATATTAAATACACATTTTTATAACATTTCTAAAAATATTGACATTGACGAGATATTTAATCGACAAAACCTCCCCGTCCCTGCTAACTTTCAGCGCTTGAGGTGCTCTAGAACAGAGGTTCCCATTTTTTTTTGCCACGGAAGCCTATTTGATCACAGTTTTCTTGGCGGAGCCCTATTTTGATAACAAAAGAATTACCTTGTAGTTTGAAAAAATTTAATGTAAATGAAAAATAATTATGATAAGTATTGTAAAACATTTATTGTGCAAATAAATACAGTGTACCTAACTATGAATTTCAATGTGAAAAATAAAATTTTTCCACATATTTTCTTATACTAAAATTAGGTTTAATGTTTGACAATTGAATGCAAAGATCTGATCTGCATCCAGTCTGTTCCTGTACTTTTTTTTGTTGCAAGCGTAAGCAGAAAATCAGTCTCACATCAGTAAGTTGTCACAATCAGAAGAAGAAATGTGATCCAAAAGTCATTCAGATAATCTTCTGATTTTAATTTTCGTTTTAAAGAAGATGAACATTTAACATCGATTAAATTTTCATACTCTGACACAGTGCATCCATGGTTTGGTATGATTTACGAATGGATTCTATACCCAGTCGATGTCCTGTAACTTTCCCAGGAAATATTCTTTCGAGGATATTTTAAGGCTTATTAAATGCTCGTTTATGTTTTTTCCACATCTGAGGTTTTTGCACATAACATCCCTTCTGCGAGAATTGCACTGGCTTCGTTTTCCTGAAAGAGTAGAGTTCAAACTGTGTTGGTTGATGTACAAGGCAACTCATAACATGGCGCCTCTGTATCTTCAGGAGCTCTGTATTCCAGACAACATCAATGGGAGACTTCAAACTCTTAGGTCAGCGTCTACTTCAGCGGTGGGAAGGATTGTGGAACCGGCAAGTCAGTTCCAGAAAACTAGGTTCAGCGAACGGGCATTTGCGATGGCGGGCCCCAAAGCGTGGAACTCTTTGCCCTCCCTGATACGAAACACGGATTCAGAGACTCTATTTAAGAAAAGACTTAAAACGCACTTGTTTACAAAATCTTTCCCAGAACCTTTTTAATATTCGTTGTTTTTTTTTTACTATTTTATATTTTGAGTTTTTCTTTCTCTTTTCTTTTTCATTTTATTTTTCATTTTGTTATTCTATAATTTTAATATGTAAGAGTTTTTTGTGTGTAAAGCGCCCTTGAGGTGAAATTTTCACAAAAATGGCGCTATATAAATAATCCAATATTATTATTATTATTACTACTTGCAACTCATTTTTGCGGCGCTCACTCTTTTTCACGAACGTTTCATTCAACTCTCGAACAAGACGCGGAACCCTTGTGACCCTTCCGCGGAACCCCGAGGTTCCGCGGACCACCTTTCGGGAAACGCTGCTCTTGAGCTTTCTTGAGGCATTTCAGCCACATGGGAACCCATAAAGACAAAGTCGAGGAAGAACCGATTACAGGGATGGATTGACAATGCTTTAATTGCATTATAATGAATCCCTCTCGGGTTTCAGAGCCGTCGAACCTCGAGGCCGGGTGTCTTGTACGTCACGCACATCGCACTAATTACTTGCACAGGGCCGGAGCGGCCGCGCCAGCTGCGGTGACAGCCCACAGCGGTATATCGCGTAGCATTTTAATGGGCGCCCACTCAGCGGCAGAATAATATATAAATCATTAGCTAACGGGGACGGAATATTGGAACGATTGTGTTCACGTTTATTGCATTTCGTTTAACACAATGCGGGCGTAATCGAAATTCGAAACGATGCAAAAACACATTTAGCAAAACGGCGTGCATATTAACAATGCAATTAGCGCGCATTCAAAGAAATGCAATGCATTATTTTAAATTTATAAACAATTGAGTATAAATAAAAGATCAGTTTTGGGGCCAGTGCTTTCGTTTTAGGTAAATTTAAAATAAAAATTAAGCATTACGTCGGTGTGATATGTCAACTTCCTTCGAAACACGAATTAAATTGAAATGTGACGTTTTTTCAATAACTTTTTTTATTTAAAAAGGATGTGATAGAATCGAGGGGTCTATAAATTTTAGATTTTTAATTTCCATTAACCATTTGTCATTTCCATACATATCTAAACCTTAGGATAATAAAAGAAAAATATATGTTTAAAAGGGAAAAATTGATGACAGTTATCATTTTTTTATACCTGTGCACTTCTTAGTACATATATTTGATATTTAGTTTCTAAATCCGTGAAAATTTAGTTTTCTTTTTTTGTATTTAGTGTATTGTGGTAAGTCATTATATAGTTTCAATCCGTTACTGACGAATCCAGAATTTCTTGTTTTTGTTTTAGCTTAATAATTGATACATTCAAATTAGTTTAGTTCAGATGTTTCATTTTATTATACTTTTTAAAATATTTTTAAATGTTTTTTGTCACATCATTGTTTAACTCTCATTTTTTGGTTATAATTTATCAAAAATGTTCAAAATATGAAAAATCATTCTGATACGATACACTCATTTTAAATGGATGACGCAACCAAGAAATAATTAAAAATGTGTATTTTTATCCCAACCCGTCAAAATGACAGCTACAAGGAGGGATAAATTTAAGCAGAATTAATTAATCTCTCCCAGTATTAATTTACGTATTAATTTACACTGAACGTGATTTTGAAATGTGTATCTAAATTATTTGTGAATTATCAAGATATTATCAACCACAATATTCTAGAACTGAAAGTACTAAGATTTAAAAATATAATCTAAAATATTTATTATCACTCTTATGTTGCTGCCGCGTTATCTTGATTAAAACTATATTATTATTCTATTGTATTTTGCTATTACTTTGTGGTTATTCATTATGAATATAATTAAATGAAATAACTTTGTTTACACCACTTAATTTTTGGTAAAACCAACCGGTTTCGGAAGCAACGTTCCTTCGTCCTTTTGGTTATTATATAACCAAAAAATCTAACTTACAGTCCTATCCTGAATATGTTCCCTTTCACGCTATCACCTATTTCCTTCGCACTCCCTACTATTTAATACCATTTGGACACTTGACACTGATGTATGATTATTTATAATTTTTTAAAGTGTAATTAGTATTAAGTATACCCTGACGAAGGAACGTTGTTTCCGAAACCGAAATCGGTTGGTTTTACCAAAAATTAAGTGGTGATAAACAAATTTATTTCGTTTAATTATATTTTATATTATTATCTTCATTAATTCTTAATTATTTGCCAAGGGGACACTAAGTGTACTCGAAATCATTATCCTGGATATTAATAAAATATTAACATAAATGTAACAATTTATTTAGGTATCAGGCCGGAAACGGTCCTCTTTCTATTTCCGGAGAATAAATTTATGTGCTAATTATTATTCAAAATTGAAATGAACGTAAGCTTATTGGTAAGAAAATTACTGGCGGAGTGAGTCTCAAAATCATCTCTCTGAATTTAATATTTCTGAATTTTACTTTGTCGGAACACCAAGACGAATTATTTATTTAAATTACATTCAAATTAGTATTACACAATAAATGTATTAACATAATATCTTTATGAACATAGATTGCGGACCACAAAATTAATTTTCATATTAAAGCAAATCCTTAGTACCTACTACATATTAACTGATCAAGTATTTATGTGAAATATATTAATTAATAAGCTTCTAACAGCATCCACATTAATGTATTTTACATACTAATAAATAATATAATGTAATTTCACACATACATACGTCCTCATCCTAACAACATTAGGGTGGGATGGGGATAAATGTATGTATGAAATTACGTTACTAAATGAAGACCCCATGGCAAGAAGTTGTTAATCATTTTGAGATAATTAGACATTTGCATTTCGCCTTTGAAAAATATGTTTTATTGCTGATTCAAGATTATTTTTTTAGTGATTTATGTCACTAAAATATCAAAAAAATATTTACAAAGTAAAAAAAACTCATTTATGGACAAAAAAATAAAAAAATACTAATTTTTCCTAAAAAAATATAGTTAACATCCATTTTCTCGCCTCTGGAACTCATTTTTAATAGAAAAACACCTTTTTAAAATTGGTAAAACACGAACATCAAACAACCCTTCAAATACTATCCGTTTTTACCATCCATTATATAAAATTACAAAATACCTGGCATGTTAACTAATAATATAAAAAATACAAAACATGGTATGTACTATTTAGAATTATTGAAAAATAATATATAAGTTCATATTATAATAGTCTTCAAATAAAAACAAATATATGATAGTACTGCCAGAGTAAGATTTATATTTACCATAGATATTCAAATCAAATTAAAAGGCTTGTTAATTTCAGCATGGTGGCATAAACATATTATTGATTGAAGACAACATGTTCTTCCCATTAGTCACTGATTTGATTTTTATGAAAAAGTGTAGTGTGTCTAATTATTTTCAAGTTCTGAACTTATTTCCAATGAAGAGAGCGTACAATATTTAATTAGACGGCTTATTAACTCATTTTTGACAAAAATGTTAGTTTACAACTTCTTGCCATGGGGTCTTCAAATATAACCACTATCAGAAAGAAACTAGCTGTGGCCAAATGCTGATATTCATCCCGCTTACGGATGTATTGCCACATAGTGGCCTATTGATTTTAAAATTTGATAACTATGCAATTTTCTGAATTATTAATTATACATATATAACATTAGATTGCTGTACAAAATTATAGGTTCAATGCAACCTAAGTGATCGAGAAAAAAAATTGTTTGCTCGACCATCTCAAAAAAATCAAATTTATATTCAGAACAGTTTTATCCTAAGTTTTTCAAATAGATTGCATCACATACGTAAGTACATTTTGGTCTACAAATAGAAGCTCTACTAACTTGCCTAATGGTTTTTTGTTTGTTGTAGTCAAATTTATTAAACACGAATGAACAAAACATAATTTTTGTTGAGTAATTTCTTAAAAAAAAAAAAAATTCTTAAAGAACTGTCAGTTTCTCAGCCTTCACTTTTAATATGCTATTATACATAAAATCGTAGTTACTTTCAGAATGTTCTTAGGTTTTCATGACTACTCAGAAAAAAAATTAATTGCCTTCTCAATTTTTTTTTCAATTTTTCGGTTGCGTCATCTTTGATCGGGGAACAGATAAAAATCTGAAAATTGCGCTGATACAATCAATAGTGTCGAGCTTGAGTATAAATTTAGACTCTGAGATTAAACTCAAAGTGAGTATAAAAAAATATAAATTTTGCAAAAAAAATTGAAATAGGTAGATATTTTAGAGCAGTATAGCAGGAGCAGGAGCAGTATAATAGGAGAGCCAATCTATGTACAAGAGCTAATACATGTAATGAAGGTAGAGCTGAATTTAACTGAGAATGTAATTATTGATGTACTATCGTCAACAGCACAAAATTATTTTTCCATGAAATATATTTTTTTCAAATAAACATGTAGCGCAATAATATTAGCAAAATACTGAAGAAAGCCACTTCTGAATCCTATGTATAGCTTTACATGGAAGATTATTTCTGTTTGACTTTCACAAATCGAGAAAAGTATGCTCAGATACTTAAAAAGGCACTCAGAGTCAGATTCTTCCAGAAAATCTCTTAATAATTACTTTGCAAATGAGAAATTAAATAAAAATATATATTTAATATTAATTTCATAAAATTGCTTTTTTTTTAAGTGGAATAAAATATATTTTATGTCTAAATTACTCACTTACTTATCATCACGCCGTTTCTCTAGGCATAGGAATAGGCAGAAAGGATTATTCATATTCATACATTTTCGTATACAAGCTCATTGATTATTGAGGTGCCTAACAGGGTCATCTTCCAGTACCTGGATAATATGATTATGTGTCGTATATTTTTCTTAACAATTTTTATTCATTAGCTCAACGTGCCCAAACCACCTGAGCAACCCTAATCATTAGTTCTATTAACTTTGCTAAGATCAGCTTTACATTATTTCCTATCTTTCTCTATCTTAAATGGATTTACCACACATATATCTAAGTCATTTCCACTACCTTCAATCTACTTTCTAGTCTTTCGCCAGCTCCAGGCTTCACTTCCATACGTGAGTGTTGGTACCAGAATTCCATTGTGAACTACTAGTCTTGCCTCGGTAGACGTATTTCTATTAGAAATGAAATGTCTAAAATTTGTAAAAAGCTATTAGTGATAAAAATTTAATCATGAAGAATTTAAATTAATTGATAATTTACATCTTGTAAAAATAGTAGTGAAAAAAAATTTAACGAAAATTTCTCATAGTTGTTTCTATATAATTCGTAAACTATTCATATCATAACAAAAATAGCTGCTTGTCTGTCGAAAAAACTTTGGATAGAATTTTAACCCTTTTCCCGTGATTCAATCGAGCTGAAACTTTGCAGGCAGACTCATGGCGATGGTGAAAATGATCTTACAAATTTTCATTTAAAAAAATGTAAGAAGTATATTTTGGATTTTCGAAAATTTAATGGTTTTTTCAAATTGGAAACCATACAAATGTTCTAGGAAATGAATAGAATAACCGATATCATTTAAAAAAATGTGAAACCATTAAAATCAAAAATATAGGTGCACTCACTTAAGAAATATCAACATCCATACCAGGTTTAAATCAAAACATCAACTTTATATTCCGTTTGAACCGCAGTTTGCAAGAAATATTTGATTACTACCAACGGCGGACTGATGACGTCATGGAATATTTAAAATTTGAATTACTCCGTCGGTGTTATAAGTACTTCACTATGAAAATTTATGACAATTGGTTCACAGATGATAGCACTTTTAGGGTTTGGGGAAGAAATCGAGTAATAATTTATTTCTTTTAGATTTCTGCTTAGTACATCACTCAAATCTAATTCTGACTATTTAAAATCATTTGACGTTGGAAATTCATAAGTAAAGAAGCATTAAAAAAGTAAAGATATTACTGATAATTGAATCCATTTCTTTTGTCCTTAGCTTAATTATATTTAATATGGGAATTCCAAATATTAGGATATTAGAAATACGATAATATTCCGTATTCGGAGAAATCATAGCCCATTTAACTAGGCGTTGCGCAGTTTCACTACATCTGGACCGACATTAGATTAAAGATAGATTAAAAAAATATTTCTTATAATAGAAGTAAATGTTTATCATATTTATTAATTATAATTTATTATTATCATTATTTTTTCAGAATGAAATGAGATTAAAAGACTCCACAACCAGCCGATTATGAAAAAAGTGTTAGCGGGAAGATTATTAGATATACTGTAAAAGTGTTATTAATATGTTTATTTTCGCATTCGATATGGTATTTTTAAACTAAAATACAACTTATTAATATGAAATGAGAGTGTTTTAAAACATTAATTCCCTAGAAAAAAAATTTTTAGCAAAACATTTTTTTTTTCTGTCCAAGTAAAAGTCACTAAGTGCAAAAAACCTTTTTATTAATATGAAATGTAAATTTATTCTGAATATTTTCATTGTATGTTATGCATTCTTAAATTATTTACAACACTGCAAAAAAATAAACAACAAATTACTTGTTCTTTATTTAATATTACTTTTTGAATGTTTAAACCTCATTATCTCAAAAGGACTCCAATGTCACTTAGCGAGTTTTACCTCTAAGGGGACGATTTAATTTAAAACTAGATTCATGAAGCCACCGGCCAATCAGTAATAATAATAATAGTTGTGAAAAAAGTATAGATTTTTGCCTTTCCCGCCGATCAAATAACCCGTTTTCGCAAAAATCTGTTTTTTATTATTACTTTTAATTAATTAAATAAAAATTACTATCAATACCGATCCAAAAATCACCCCTAGCAGAAAAATAAAATAAGCACGTCATTCTAAATTGTTGTTAAATTGAAACAGGACAGAGATAATCATGACATTACTCCTGAATTATATTTGTAAATATCTGCCAGAATATAGTTAAAAGTAGTCTTTAAAAAAAGTTATAAAATGGCTAAAATTTCAATTTAATAATTCAATTTCATTATTAATCAGTTTTCTGTTCTACAAAATTAAATTTATGATATTTTATCAAATTATACTATGAATTACAGATTTTTGATTACGTCTTGTCAATGCGTAAGCCACCCTCATAATTCAAGATCATTTTTATTTGGCGGTGCATAATACGTAGTTAAAAAAAAATTACAGCTGATGTGTGCACGAGGAATAAGACATTTTAATTATTAACTCATGAATAATTAAAATGGCCTATTTGATAATGTGGATTTAGAAATGGTTATATGTAAGAATAGAAATGGCATTCTACCTGCCCACCTTCATGCGGAAATTGTAATAATTACATAATTATTGTATGAAAAAATATTAATTTGGGGTCTTCCAAAACAGCTCTCGAAAACGCGACCACCTATTTAATTACAGAGTTGAGTGTCTGACTAAACAAACGTATATAAAACTAAAGAAGCGCAAATTACAATTAAATAAAACTCACAATCTGCATGAAAAAAGCGGACAAAGTTATGAAAGTATGGCAAACCCAGTCACTTAATTGCTGCAAAAGCATTATCATTTCAGGTAAATAAGGTATATAAGAGATTGAGAACTGTATTGGGATGTATGCACAAGATTAAAAATATTATATTCCGATACAGACTATGAAAACTATGTATCAATCTTTAGCGGAATCGGTAATAAGGTATGGAATAACTAGTTGGGGTCTGTCTTGCAAAACTAATATTAGAAAAATCCACAATATTCAAAATTCGGCAATAAAATTAATAAATAAAGAATTTGCTACTAAAGATTTACATGAACTCTTCAAAAAATATTTATCTAAGCTATCTTGTGGTAAAAACTAATTACACGATATCACGAAGATGGGACCTATAAGCATAGATTGATTCATAAAAATAGTAGCATATTTACGGTTAATGAAGGACTACGAATACCGAAGATCATAAATAAGCATGGAAAAAGAACACTAAAATATGACATACCAAAAATATTTAATAAAATCCCATGTCATGTCAAAAAGGACATTAATAAAAAAGGGCAAAAGACAGAATTAATGAAAATATTACCAAATAAAAGAGACTTATTTTGATTTTGGTAATTTTTTGTATTGTTTCTTGTATTGTTACACTGTATTGTTGATTTTGTATTTGATTTTATAAGATTTATGTATTTAATTAATATGTATGTATTCTGGTAACTATAATTTATATATATAATTACATATTGATGCACCTACAGACAACTTTCAATGTGATGTTTTGTGGGTCTGAGATGTAAAAATAAGAACAAATGATAAATAAATAAAAAATATATTTTGTTGCGCTATAATGGTTTAGTTACTATTAATATATTAAGTATAGTTTCCGTTGGATAAATATTAAATATCGTTTGAGAATCGCATAAAACCTTAATCAATTCTGTTATCCTATTTTATTACCCACTATCTGGAATAACGACATCTGAAACAATTCTTTCCCGTAGAGTTTTCTCCACGTCTACGATACATTAATAAGAAAAAATGCAGAAGTGCGTAGATATTTTGTAAAATAAAATTAAATAAAAATGTCTAAATTCAGAAGCTTTCCAGAGTCTGAAATGAAATTCAACCTTAAAAATTAGCATCACACAAAGATTTTATTATGATTAAATTTTATATTCTTAGCTTTGTATCCCTTTTCCTTTAACTTTCAATATGAAAAATAGCGGAGACGCAGCAAGAAAGCTTGCTACTAATGCCACCTGTTTTATTTTTATGAAAGCTCTATGACCATTTACATATTGAGGCGGAACCTTTTTGGTTGTGATGGGACTTATCCACTACGTCATTTACGTTTTTCTAAATGTTTTTGTACAATGCGAGTAAATTAATTTAGTAAATTTTATTTTGTGGTGATAAATGTTGTTAAATATTTAAATGAAATTAATTAAAATATTTTATTGCTATAATTTTTTTTGTTTATTTCTTTATTTGATCAAATCAATAACAGCCATTTTAATGTGCACCTCTTTCATTAGGGAAAGTAAATATCGTGTTCAGAAAGAGTTCTCTTAAATCATTACTACGCTTTCGTATTAGTCCATCAGTATTACCGATTTTCATTTCACCTTATTTACTTACTAACTTTTACCATCACGTTTCCCCGTGAGGGCAGGTAGAGAGGATAGAGCGCCACACTCTTGATACAGTCCTGATACAACTCTCGCCTTACCCACATTCATATATTTTCGCGTATATACGTTCGACGGTTGTTGAGCTTGCTTGCCTTCTTTACTAATAATTAATAAAATAATAAGGGTAAAGATTATATTTAAAAAAAATTGAGGGCCTATAAAATAATTTGTAATGAATACTAAATTTTTATTTAGGGAAAACTTGTAAAAATGTTGACTTTCGAATTAAGGAGAACTTAAGAGGTTCAAAGAACAATTACTATTCTGAATTTTTTAATCATGTTTTTGAAAAAAAAAAATATTTTGAATATAATATATGTCCGTCCGTCAAACAAATGGTTCTCCATATTGATGGATTGTGGAGATTATTCATGATAATTATTAAATTATGAAAGGTGTTAAATTTTTACTTCTACGTGGATTTATTACATTTTTATATTTCTTCTTCTTCTTTTAGTAGATCTGTTGATCTGTGATACAGAAAACTACGCCTCCTGGGATGATGAGGTTCAGCTATCCCTCCATATTTTCGTTGGTCTTCCCGGTAGGCGTCGTTCAGAGGGGATTTCATTCCCCGCTGTATGCACGAGTCTGTCACTGTCCATTCTGGCTACTTGATCCCTCCAGAACCTCCTTCTACTCCATCGTGCTATGTCCTCTATTTCCTTATGTCTGCATTTCAGACATAATCACATAGAGTTTTTACACTAACGGATCTCAACACCATTTCAGATGTTCTGAAGAGTCCTTTGGTGCGGACAGTGTCAGCCCGCGTCTCTACAGCGTATGCCATAATAAGTCGCACACATGTATTGAATATCTTAACTTTGCTTTCGATATGCATATTTTTGTTCTTCCAGACCAAACTCTTGAGACACCCTGAGACGATAGATGCTTTATTAACTTGTTCTCAGACTTAAGTATACAGATCGCTATAGCAACAAATTTCTGCATCAAAATATCTAAAGCTCATGACTCGTTCTAAAATCTCATATATATATATATATATACACCTTGTTGTTGAAAGCTTTTAGTTTTACTGATTGCTATTGACATATTTTTATATTTAATTTATAATCGAGTATTAATGTACTTAAAACCTGCGAGGTTATTAAAAACATTAGTAACCTCGCAGGACCACATTTCTGCCTTGATTATGAGTCGCAAATGTTCAAGCTATTATTACCTAACATCAATAGTTATGGAGATATGCGACATCAAAGTTTGCATTTTTTTTCTCAATATTTCTGACTTATTTTTTGTAAAACGTCGGACTTCCATTACAGTACTCGAATATGAAAAATTCATTCCCTTTTATACAAGTCAAATAAAATAATAAAAACCTTCGAATTTCAATTGGAAAACATTCCAATTGGAAATTTTTCGGGTTTTTTATCATTTTATATAACTTGTATTGAAACGAATGAATTTTTCATAATCGATATAAGTAACTGTGTAATGATAGTCCAATGAAAAAAAAAATTAACAATATTTTTAAAGGTGTGTTCTGAGAACACGATGTTTGGATTTGTCCACTGCGGGATTATTATTTAATTAAGATTAAATATAGAAGTCTCACAGAGACGAAGCTATTTATAGGAGAAACGTATATGAAAGTCTTTTGTACGATATTTTATTTTTGTAAATTTCGTTGCTGTGAAATCTAATTTTAAGTATACGTTGTATGATGAAGGGACCATGGGCCCAGAAACGTGTTGATAATTAAATAAATTTTGTGTTTCTGCAGTATTTTCTTTTTCTTTATTTATCAATTTCGTTTACAAATTAAAATAAATAAAGAAGCAATTAATTATCGTGTCTATAGAAACTTGGTAAGAAAGATATATAATGCAAGTTTTCATGGCGCCAGAAAGAGAGGGTTGTAACGTATCCACCTGCACACCTAAGCTAAATACCTAACTATAAAGTTTAATAATATAAGTTTTACGAAAAGCCCAAAGCTTGAGACTTTAAGCTACCGAATTAAGCTTTATTACGACTTTTGTGACTTTTAAGCACACACTTTATGCTTTAAGCTTCTAGATAAAAACTTAAGTCGAACTTAGAACTTCGGAAGTATATTTACATGAAAGCTAATATTATTATTTTTTTTTTTTAAGAATTTATATTTTCAAAATTGGCCAGTCGTGATCTATCTAGCGGTTAGGAAAATTCCCCCTCCGTTGTGTCCGTAGCTTTCCAAAATTCTTTTGATATGTGGTGAGATTCGTATTCTTATTAACGCGACTAGACTAATATAGAACGAATTCTTACCTAACTATAGAAATAACAAACGCACGTAACTAATCCGTACTCGTCCTTCTAGAAACCGCTCTAGAATTCTACAGTTTCGCCTATATGAGAGATAGCCGATATCGTCCACGTCCGGAGTTGGCCTAAAAGCCAATTATATGCGGCGTAGCCTAGGAATAAACGCTAGTAGCAAAACTCCCTTACATTGAACCGCCATAACTATAATACCATCGGGGTTAAAATACTGTAATATAAAACAATACAATCGTTGCCAAGTTAACGGCATACGCTAAAGATTCCGCCCGCATTGATTATCAACATCTCATAATAGCAGCTTAGAACAGTGTCAGCACAACCACATGCGGCACCCATTTATGACAGATTTACAAGATATAATAGCATACGTTATATTCAAAACACAAGTAAGAAACCTACCGATAGCGCGTCTCACGTTGTCCAATCTGCTCAATCTGTTCATAGTACATAGTAGGGGAAGAGTAAACATATTTATATTCACAACAACTAGGCGCAACAGAGGCTCAGGGCAAGTTTTGTCTGACATTATCGCAGCCCGAGATTCTAAGGGAATGGAAGATACAGATTTGTAAGTGAAATTTAAGAAGTGTCTAACCACTTCTGTTCAAACGTGGATTTTAGATGCCCCCCCCCCCCTGTAGGGGGGAGGGGGATGCGGCCCCAGAGCATCGCCGCATCCGGTGGTTAACTCCTGTTTAGACATAACCTCCCACACTAAGCTGCAGACCAAGATCAAGCCGAGACTCTATTGCTCCTGCTGGAATCACCCGAAGTCCTCGCTTCCCGGCGACAAACATATCAGGAAGAAATCCCGCGTCTGATATTAAGGTTTGTATATTGTCCCGCGGGGCAGTCAAATTGACTGGTGTATATGATGAGGATCCCACGTTGCGGCTACATGAGCCGGATTATTATGATGTTTACTGCTGATTAAAGGGCTGAATGAACTAACTGGGTGACTGGAAAAGACTCTCCCTTGAGCGCGTCAGTCAGAGCCATGTTAGCATCGCCAAATATAGTTGATGTGATTGATCCCACGGTGTAGTCTTATTGACTAGAGATATTAAATGATGGTAAAACAGCATGATTATTACAGTTGATTGTGAAGTTCCTGATATGTTTCTCGCTGGCCGGGAAGGGAGAACCCCGAAGGTCTCTGTATACAGCAAGTTAGAAAAGGTGGTGAATGATGAGAATGATGATGTTAGTAATGCCATCGTGCTCCTGAATGCGGTCCCGATCATAAAGTTGATTGTTAAACTGCTGACAGATCTCGTTCATTAAAGCGGTCCCGAGCATAAGTATTGAGTGTCGAACTGCTACCTGCATCTTATAATTTCTCGTTCATGAGGAACGTCCTATCTCGTCCTTGAGTACGGAGTTATTACATTCACATACATTCATAAACAGAGCCCGAGCTCGTCGCACCAAGGGGACTGAAAAGACGTGAGAGGCTCTTCCCCTTAGATGTTAGAGGGGTAACCGCATCAAGACCTTCAGACCATCCTGTAATTCTTGGCTTTAAAACCCAGTCACAACCGGGTAGATACAGTTAAGATGGCCCTACCTAGTCCCTGACCTAAGGTGTCTCTCCAATCTAATCAGACTCCGTAGCCGAGAACGCGCGCTCCGACATTCGACCCTGTCTTGCCACGCGAGTAGATCCAACTTCATCTTTTTCCACAATCGAAATTCAGCCTCCCAAGATCACGGGGCGTGAAAGACGCACGACTTCTCGCCTCCCGACCATGAAGAGACGAACTTCCCCATTCGGTTCTCGTTCATTATCCCATTTATAATCCCCGCGTGCCTAACCTTAAGAGTCTAGCGCCGGTAATAAGATCTCATTATGCTACGTTGGAAGTTAATATTGCACAACCGGGCGAAACACCTATTTTCCGCGAACCTATTCAATTTGTAAAACGCAATAATATGTATTTATATATGTTAGTAATACGTTTGAAATGCAGAATGCACGTATGATGACCTCGCTTCTATCCTAAAGATAATTAAGGTATAATCCCGACGTTACGTCCCGACATCAGTACTAATTTGTTTCCGCGTCCGTTACCGTCGAACTCCGAACCCACGTAATGAAATGAATAGTGACCATGAGACAATGACAAATTATATAGCACGAACATTCCATTTGATACACATAAGAAAACATCAGGAATAAATAATATCAAAGGTTCTTATCTTAGTTCTGTAGTTGGTCTGCTTCTGAGATGGCATCCTGATCCGAAGTAATATAACTCTCCAAAATTGAGCAATTACCAGCGCCTGTGTAGCCCTTCATTTCCCTTGTATATATATTTTAATATCAGAGCCTGTAAAACTGTATTAGATCCTAGAAACAAGAAAACTATTCCCTCTACGCCGAGCACATACAGAACATAAACCCCTTCAATCTAGTTCATCCACGGTTATGCAAAAAGGCGAAAGAATAGTAATAGTAAAAGGTCCTTAACTGACAGAAGTTGAAGTTCTCTGCAAACTGCTCATATCTTCTAGTGGCGCCTGTGTATTCCAATAACAACTTTCCAGTCAAGTATTTAACATAACGTCCTCCTTGTGTGTATGTGTGCTGCAATATCTGTCATTCAGTTAGTGATTCCCAAAATAGTGTTTTCCTTGTATATATATATATATTTCAATATCAGCACCTGTAAAACTGTATTAGATCCTAGAAACAAGAAAACTATTCCCTCTACGCCGAGCACATACAGAACATAAGCCCTTTCAAACTAGTTCATCTACGCCGTATAGTGATATCACAAGCAGACATAAACAATACAATTACAAATACGCTTGCGTTCTCCCCCACCTTGGTGGAAATATTCGCATTCGTATTCACCGAATAGTAGGCCTGACATTCGTATTCATGAAGGTAGTATTCGTTGCATCAAGGTTATTATATTTACAAGTATGTTCAAGTTCCCCCACCTTGGTGGAAATATTCGCATTCGTATTCACCGAATAGTAGGCCTGATATTCGTATTCATGAAAGTAGTATTCGTTGCATCACTCTCAATAATAAAATCATATAGATAAATAATTACGGTAACTCATAAAAATACGATATTACTTATATTAAACGAACAAAACAAAACAATCTGTCATATTAGTAAATAACGTGATCACGGAAGACCGAAGGTTAACTACTCCTGAACAAACCGCGAACTGCCCACAATAGTGAATAATGTTCTAGAAAACATTTCAAGTATCTAATATTGAATGAATAAAAACAATGTCATATGAATAACCATCGCAATTAAGGAATATATACAATTCGAAACACGTCTTTATAAGGACTTGATAGGAACAAATCGTGTTTTCAACGATTGCCTAATGATACGCAATACAAACATGTAACGAGTTCAAATAAACCACACATTCATGCTTCAATAAAATAAATATAAAATCCAGATGCATTTTTAAAATATATTGTTTGTAGGAAATTCCTCGTACGATTTGAACCTATATCACGCCTACAATCGTGATATCAAAACACATAATTAAATTCTCGTACTAGTTGAAACAAGTTCAGACAGCATTCGCGACATTGGCTACGCACAGCTCCTTCGCATACAGGCCGATAGTAAAATAATTAACCGCAATAGAAAACATAAATGTGTTCCCCAGCTGAAGACCGGCCGTATCTAAATTAACTATCTCTATACAACATGTACAATTCGAAATACGTTTTATAAGAATTTGTTAGGAACAAATTGTGTTTAGAACGGTTGCCCAATGACGCAATAAAAACATGTAACGAGTTCAAATAAACCACACAATCATGTTTTAATAAAACAAATATAAAATCCAGATGCATTTTTAAAATATATTATTTGTAAGAAACTCCTCGCACGATCTACACAAATCATATAGAAATCCGTGTATTCAATCGCCAGTATAGATAACAAAGCATTCGTTAGCATAAAAATACATCCGCCCTGAAGAACCTCTCGCACATTCCGAACCTCGCGACATTGAATATACATAATTATACTGAATTTTAAAACCCACGAACAAACACGAAACACCCTTCGTCAGTAAAGTATTCCATTTTAAAGCCTTTATATCTTTGGTAATATATGAATATCAAATTTAAGTGATTTTTCATATGAACAGCGACAGAATTATATATTTCATAAGCGTTATGCAATAATTTGAATAACTATCACAGTCGCCACATTACGATTTCTTGTACATTAAATCCGAAGCGCGTATAGTAATAATTATCACTAGGCCCAAAATACGTAACAAAACAATCCACAACATGTATCAATAATTGTTACGATCCAGAAAGTTCTAAATTGAATACACGAAAAAGGCAATAGAAATAAATAATATTGAAAATGCTTAGCTGTTCACTGTTCCAATTCTCTTTGAATTATTATCAACCTCTGGCTTTTTCCTCGATCCAGCCAAATTATCTTCCTTACTGACTCTCCTCGACAAAGCCTCCGCCGACCTTCAAGCTGAAAACTCAAGTGCCCCTTTCTAATTTGTAACGCCTAACAATAGTCCCTATCTCGCGCCATCTTTGATTCCAACTAGCGTGTAAAAGTCAAAGTCTAACTCAGAAAGCCGCTGATTCGTCGAATTCGTTCCGCGAATCCACGTTCCTGATAGGCTAGATTCGGTGCTCACGGCCCGCGTCTGTGATTGGACAATCTCGTTAAACAAAATAACATAAAGCCTGCCTTACACGCCCGCGTGCAGAGATAATAAAGCTCGTCCGCACCTACCTATCCGGCAAAATATTTAATTATAGAGTATTTAACGGTTTGTGAAGCTTCTCTTTATTATAAACTTTAGCAGATAGATATTTTCGTATAATTTTTCAGCAATGTCTATTTGAATAGGCCAATATCGTTACAATAGTATGTACTACCTACTTACTATTCAATATATTTAAAATATAATGATACTCCTCTCCTACTCACGAGTTTTATTACTCATGTAGAAAAAAAATGTATTTATTTGTTACATAAAAAATAAAATAAAAACTATGCAACCCCCTAATATAAAAAAATATTCCAGCCATGCAGTCGTCGTATCGACGTTTATGTCGCAGTAATACAATCAATAAAATTCCGCTGACGGCGGACTGCGTATATTGATATCTCCAATTTCAGACGATCGGGCAGAACTCGGCGTCCGTAATGTCTGAGGATAATCCTCGAGGATATGACGGGAACATTCCAGAATAAAATGGTACGTCATAACCTACCGCCCTTGAATAAATAAACATTTTCTTGGCAACAATAACACCCGCTCGCGCGGCGAGACAATAACAAAATGGCCGTTTTGTCAGGAAAAGAGACGTAACAAGATGGCGGACGTTCACGCTTTGATTTGTTTTGGTTGATTGTCGGACTTTATTACTCCCTTAAGGAAATTTATTTATCGCTTGCGGTACCTATGTTTCGAATTTTATCAATATTTTGTAACTACGTCAGATGAGACGAGTATGAACGCCACAACTAAAAAAAAAGTTTAAAAATGATCAATGAAAATAACCGACACACATTACATTTTCAGGAAACTAGCAAGATAGTTCTATTTTCATAGTCATGTGTATAAGCTTTAAATTGTTTTACCTAATATTGATTTTAAACGAATTCCATGTATGCATCTCCGTTTGTAATAAAACGTATTGTAACAATAATAACATAATACTATATATTTTTATCATATGTCAGCCGATGAGGAGGATTTACTTTGCATACGTGCGTTTTATTAATAATAACATTGTCACATATTCGCTGCTATAGTTATCAAGTAAATAAAACCTTTTGGTAAATGATTAACTTTATTTGGCAATAGTTGACAGTACTTTTATATTTTATAACACACTAGAATGGTCGTGGCCAAAAAAATATTGTGTAGCTCGCTGAACACAGTTTTAAACTTGAACTTTTTGGCCGCTCGGCGGGGTATTATTTATAGCTACTCCGAGCTCGGCATCCGCGCACTCCCGCTCGTGGACTGTCGATAATGCTGGACTCTAGCACTCCAGAACACTTGGAAAACTCCAGAAGATTTAAAATGTTTTTTCACGACACAAGACTGTACTGGAACGTTTGATGAAATATTTCCATCGTAAGGATATCTAATCGTGGTGAAAAATAAATGAAATGTTGTTCATCGCGAAGAAGAAAATTTAGAAAAGGAGACTTCGCAATGAAACTGATTTAATATTAGAAACTTGGCGTTCATGTTTACGCTAGATGACGTCACTCCGAGAAATATTTTATTACCGCTCTTAATCAATGTCGGGACTTTTCATTTCAAGTAGGAGCTGTGGCATCGCTATCTGATTCTAGAAGAAGACATTTAAACTTGGATTTTCTATATCAATTTTATTTTATGTTATCCGTAACATGGGTCCCTAATTAATTATTATTCTCCATTCGCTGGCCATCACAAAAATTTCACATTTTTGCCTTTAAAAAATTTCAAGAGCTATTAAAAATACTTATTATATATACTTATTAGTACTTATTACTTTTGAAAAATTAAAAACCATGTACAAACCACATTGATTATTTTGAATAATGTTCATGGTTTCGATAGCACTTTATCTTTTAAAAAATGTAAAGATAAAAATAATAAATTATATCTCACCCACTTGCATATTCCAGTAATACTTTAATTTAAATTTTGGACTTTTTCTATTTCCATAGACAAGATTTCAGATACTATGTATAAAAATTATCTTAATACATATAATTCTCGATAACGGCTTAAACGATTTTGATGCGTTTTTAAATCTCAGTTTTTCGGAAGCTTAAGATCTTCATGGTACAGCATCAATAGGCAGTAGGTGTTACATAATCCATATTTGGCATTTTAATGAAAATAAAGAACTATAAAAAGAATTCCAAACAATAAGTAGCTACATTAATAACTTAAAATAATTTTAGATAGTTTTCCATTGATTTTAAATTACACATTTTATTTTTAAAAATCATTTTGAATACAAACACATAAAAAAAACATATACACACCATTTTAATATGAATTGTCATAAAAGCATTTTTCTTGTTTTATTTTATTTTCAGGATTTTACCAATTAGGTAAATTTGATTTTTATGTCTTTTAAGTACAAAAAATTAATCAGCATTGTTTTATTTCAGAGAATTGCGTCGTAGTCTTCATTATCATTAAAAATTCTTCTTTTTCAGCGCTATTCGTCCAGGTACTACTCCAACTGTTCGCTTCACGGCATCCAGCAAGTCAGGCAGAACTCCTGCGAGCAGACCTACATCTAGCGGTCCAAACCAGAAACACACCCTCTTCCCGAACCACATCTTGTACAGAAACCAATATTCCCAGAACCACTAAAACTCCCATCAAAATTCATAAAGAAACCAATTTCAAACTTTTTTCTATATCCGAATATTTTCGTATTTTATTAATTATTCCCTCCATTTCATATTCATAAGCTTTTATTATGTATCTATATAATATATTTCCGAAGAAAATTTCCAGCTAGTTTGGAAAATATTCATTGTTGTTTTATTTAAAGAAGTCTGTCTGATAAATGAAAACGAAAAAAATTTAATTTTCGGGCGTATCACTCAAATTCATGGTTTCCGATATATTTTATTTGAAAGTTTAAAAATACATATGAATACCTTTTTATCTTAAAATGAGTTACGATATAAATTCTGATTGCCTTTCAGTGAACACTAAAATGTTAAAATCAAGAATTTTTGATTAATAACAGAAACAGCACGCTTGAATGCGATGTATTACATTCACTAGTAAACTGATAACAATCAAATTGGTTGCACATCAAATTAGCCTTCGCCGCTTTGATTGGTTTTCAGAATCATTACTCAGAAACTTTATCGGGTATCTGTTTGTCTAATTAAAATTTTGTTTGACGAGTTAAATTTTACAAATTGCTTTATAAATGTAAATAAACACATTGAATGTGTTTGATTATATAATTTCACTAAAATCTTTATATTTATAAGTCAACGTTTGTTTGTTACATTCAACCTCGATAACGGCTGAACAGATTTTGATAAAAAAGTAATGTGCACGATAAATCAAATTCAGCTCAATTTTAAAAGACACACTCACGCATCGAAGAAATGCATTAAATAATTTTAAAGTTATCCCTGTTCTGCAAAAACAGTTCATTTGCATATAATCCTGATCAATAAATTACCAATAGTTAAATTGATGATAATTATAAACTACTCTATAATATAAAAATGTAACATTCTATTAGCGAAAAAACTTAATTCACAACTAACATTATTTATTTAGACAATTTAAAAAATGTTAAAATTATCTATTTGATATATAATATAGTCCCATAAGTCCCTCTATCATTTTCCATCCCAATAGGTTTACCGCGCTGAAGGTTGCTAAGATTCTAACCAAATTGTAGCCTTTATTTCAAGGTACGTGAAAGGAGTTGGAAGCCCTAGTTCGGCCCTGTTGTCTCCAAATTTATCTGTGTATGTGTTTGGTAAAGCACGGAACACACCCCACCATACGTCACTTCCCCATGGGATATAAAAGTTTGCTCAGGAATTAAACTTGGACGACCATGTTACAAGAACTAACAAATGCCATATTTTTATTGTTGAATGAAAAAGTGCGTAGGCACTAATAATATATAATTTTTTCTATCTCGCGATTATTTTATTTTTGATGATTTTTTTCATTTATTAATGATTTAAAAATATTTTTTCTTTCCATTTGCTTAGTGAAAAAGTTCCGTATAAATTTTAATTAAAATCTTTGTGTATTATTCAGCGATAAACAACATACTAGGTCCAATATAAAAAAGAACTATATAAGTCATTACGCAAACACGGAAAGAAACGATTTTAATACTAGCTTATTTGCTATCAAATCAAATAATGCAGACCCACAAATTCATCACCAAATTCACAAAAACCCCCACGTGAGGAGTATAAAAATAAAATTACCACTATCGAATTGATAAAAAACAAAGAGTAACGTGTTTTTAAATAATTACCTGGCAGAGAATGACAATTTGCTACAAACAAGTTTATTCAGATTTAAAGCATTTTATCAGAGCTTATCGCCTTTAAAATGTCCACTCTAGCTAATCATCTAAAATCATCTACAAATACATTATTTTTGATTTCGTCAATTGCACAGGGGCGATCTTATTACATACTTGTGAACTGGTGGATTATACTACGTAATATTTAAAAAATAAATAATTAAATTAATTCCTAAATTCTGCAATATATATTAACCTGACAGTCTCAAAATGGTTGATATTCAAGAATTTTATGGCGATTTTAGGGTTAGCAAATAACAATGTATTCATGTACATATAAATACTCATATATCATCGATAAATGAAAAATCTCATTGGTTCAACAGGTATAGTTCCTTTGCAAGCATTACGTATTGATTTTATTGTTAATTCATCACCTAGAAGCACTAAACAATTTATTACTTCCTTACAGTTCAACCTACAGTTCTGATTTTTTTCTTTGTGTCCAGCATTTGCGTATTTCAACATTCTCATTTGGAGAAAAAATCCAAGTATTGCTTGAAAATAGTGAAGAAGATTAACTCATGACCACCTTTACAGAAAAACAAAATTATGGATTACAAAAAAATTCTTAACGCCAACTCCACAATAAATAAAAATCAATTCGGGTTCATTGAGGGAATAAGCACACAAGATGCAACCGTAAAAAACATTTACTATAATACAAAGTAATTTGGACAAATCAAATAATTGCATAGTAATCTTCATCAATTGAAAAATTTAATTTTTTGTTTTCAAAAATACTCGCACGAATTAAATAAATTTTCTCGACACGATACTTATTATCATTCTATTTTTTAATCTATCTATCAGCTACATTTTGATAAAAAGTTAGTAATGAAAATTCTATCGTGGTCGTGGGTTTACCTTCTGATTAATTACAGTATACACGCACAAGAAAGATACTATTTTTTAATTTAAAAAATGCAATATAATCCTAGAATATAATTTATGCAACATATCTCTTACCTCTCTTTAAAACACTCAACATTATATGAGTTATTGATATCAATAGTGGTCTATGTTACAAAATGATTTTCTTTATTTCATATTTTTTACGAATTCTATGAAACGATTTGTAAAAGCGAGCAGTATATATAGTTTGTATGGACCGAAATAAAAATAAATTGATACATAGGTATATTAGAAAAAACGTTCGTGAGTAAAATTTACAGACCTCCAAAATATATAGACTTGAACTAACATAAAATTAGAATATTTTGAGTATGCTCAAAATTTTCAAGAACACCCCGGGAGACTTCATTAATCACGATGCAGATGGCGGTAGTAAAAATACAACTCACATATGCAACAAGGTCTGCAAGTTAAGCATACATGGAATAATACATGGAACTTCCAAAAAAAATTGTTAGTTGTCGTAGTCCATCATGAATGGACTTTTACGGCCCGAACCTCGCAGCCAATTAAGCTAAGCCGAATTAGCCGGGCCATTAGTGAAAAAATTATCAACCTGGCGACGTATGAGTAGGACCGATACGGGAGCTTTCGCTCATAAAACGGTCCTGGGAATTCATTGGGTGTCCGTTCACAGTCTATCGTGGATGAATTGGTGAACGTTACACTGTGTAAAGTTATCATTTAAGCCAACCGTACGTTAGGTCGTGAGCCCTATGAACACCCAAAGAGACTTTCATACCTACTTTTCCATGTAAAAAAATAGCTTCGTCTCTATGAGACATCTATAATATATATTAACCTAAGTTTCTTGACATAGGCTACGGCTTTCTTTCTACGGCTGGTTCCAATACGTTTGACTTGTTCAAAATAATTATTACGAGCTTGTTAATTACGAAAAAATATCAAAAGGTTCAACTAAATACTCTTAAAAAGTATAATATATTTGTAAATATGCCGCACTTCATTACAAAAAGACGTTTTTATTAGGAGTCATGGTTTGGATTGAAATTATAAATAAAAGTCTATTGTAAAAAAGGACGTTTTGTTTGGTAGAGGATTTAATCATGCAGTATCTTAGACATACGCAAGAGGGATCATTCTTTCGCTTTGACCCAAACCCCTTTCCTTGTGAAGTTTAGTTCATCTCTGTAAATTTTTATGCTCTGCGGCAAAACCTGAATTATGTAACATGGCCCACAATTGATATTGGTAACTCAAATATCAAAACAAAAAGTTTTTTCACAATATTCATACTGTTTACAACATCAACCATAAAACAATGTAACATAATACATATTGTTTAATACTGCAAACAAATTTATTTGTATATTATGTATATGAACCTCATGTATTTAAGGCTGTGTTTCTCTTCCGCCATTTCCTGTGTCGTCTTGTCATCGTGCCTAGGTCTGGCTGCATTGTGTCTTGTATCGAATGTAACACCTGCATCCCAGAAAGAGTAATCAAGTATTTTGCTACCTGTGTCCACAGTAATTGATTGAACCTGTCGGGTGAACTGCTATCTACTATCTCCTTCATTTTTATATTTAAGTGTTTAAATTGTGATGTCCTTAAAAATTATTATACTCTTCATTGTTTGATTATATTTCAAGTATTCAATATTTACGTCTCCTTTTTGTAAATCTGTTGAGAGAATTGATCATTCTACTATTTCAATTACACTTGATCATGAAAAAATATTTCATACCATCTTTTTATTTATTTTTATGATATTTTTGGTGTCATTATTTGCTCGATGATTATTTGTCAAATTCCGTAAGGTAAGTACTATGTTTCGTAATTATACTGATAACAATATGCATATATTGAATTTCTCCCTATTAATTGTGGCAAAAATATTTTTTGTTATTTATTATTTTATTTACTGAATTATATGGTTAAGTGGTCTGCATTTTATTATTATCTATTTAACAAATTACTATGAGTACGTAATATATGCAACGTATTTAATTTATTGTAAATATAAATTAATTAAACTATTTCAACTAGCAAGCTTTCTTCGGAAAAGCCTATTAATAATATTTATATTTTATGGTGTTATTATTATTTCAGAAATATTTACGATTAATTGAAAAGATTTTTTTCTATATTCAAATTTTTCTGTTTTTAAACTGCTTTTTTATAACTCAAATAGAAGTGATTCTTTATTTAAATATTATTAATATATTTCTGAATTAATTTAAAGGACAAATCCTTATT
>JADDOH010008782.1:0-159107 GCA_016648135.1 Agrypnia vestita
ACGTTCTCGAACATTTGTGAAACCGCTGTTTCGCAAATGTTTCGTTCGCGCCATGCGCGCGCGGGCAGGCAGATTAGTTGTGACATTTATGGATACACAGATAAAAGCGAACCGCGCTATGGCGATTCAGTGTGGCCAGCGGTGTGACAAGCGACAAACATCCGGTGCGAGTGAGTACTTACGCGAGAAATTGTACAGAACGATCTAGGCATCGACAAAAAGTGCAGCGAAGATTCTAGTGACGTGAATTAAATATTCTAGAAACAATTATTATGACTTTTAAACCGGTGTTTCGATTAATACAACATTTTATAATAATAATTACGCCCTTGAGTTGAGTACTCATGAAAACGACGCTATATAAATGATCCAACTATTATTACTATTATTATTCGTTATCTGTCTGTTGTGTCGATAACGTCCGTAACGGTAAAGTAAACATTGCATATCTCCGTAACTATTGATATTAGGTCAAGGTTGCTTGAACATTTTCGACTTATTATCAAGGTAGAAATCCACCTGGAAAGGTTTTTTTGATACTATTTACACATACACATGGTATGTGAAAATATAGACATATTTTTACATACCATGAGCATGTGAAAATATAGACAAAAATTTTAGAAAGAATTGTTATTAAAGTTTATTATTAAAGTTTATTACAAATTTATCAATGTGTCGTTGCCGTTTAAATTTCTCATCTATGGTGATTTCCAAATATTTTTCACCCCTACCTGATTGTTATCACTTAGAATATTATATTATGCTTTTATATAATCCGTATTATAATATGGAATAATAGGTTGGGAGGCTCTTATAAAAGTAACTTACAGATTCTTAAAATAACTCAAAAATTAATTATCAAAGTAATATTTAAAAAAACCTAGAACCTTTTCTACAGATATACTTTTAAAAAAAACAGTTCCAACATTAGACAGATTAACAAAAACACTTCAATATTAAAAATACATAAAACAAAACATAAATATAAATACTCGACAAACTCACAATTCTCATATTCATAACCAAAGAGCGCAAATAATAGGTTGGTTAAACATTCCCAAATACAACAAAACAGCGACACAACACCATTACACTTATCTAGATGTTAATTTTTCGAAAATTTACCACTGAATATCAGAACTCAAGAAAAATATGCAAAATTCAAGAAATACATAAAATAAATAGAATAATACATAATCAAAACTTCATTCACTAAACTTTATTTCATGATGTTTATATTTCTCTACACTGTCCATTTATTGACTAAGGCCCGGTTGTTTCAAATTCGATCAAAGTAAGCGTAGAGTTTAAACTGAAATTTTACGTTCTCCACCAATCAGACGATCCGTTTTCGTAAAAATCTATGCTTTTATCGACCGCTTACTTTGATCGAACTTGAAACAACCGGGCCTTATACATACTTATCGTTCATGCTCTTCTGCATCATGTACTCCTGTCCCCAAACACATTTTTTAACTTATCACTGTAACACGTATGTATTTATTGTATTTTCAAAAAATAATTCTGTAACTTTAAGGGCCGTTCTTATAAACGTCCGTTAGTTAAATTTCAGATGAAATAAACCGAAATTTGATACAAACGTCATTTTTTTCGTCTTACAACAATCGTAAAATTTTACTGACGGCCGATACCGACAGTCGAACCACCAGTTTACCGTCCGTTAGTTGAAATTGACGGAAGTATGACAGATTGACGTATTATTTTTTAAGGTTAGATTCGTTGTCAATTTGCGTTTTATGCTGTTTCTTTAACATGTACATATATATTGTGCTGACTGCTGCTACATTATTAAGGAAATATGTTTTGAGATAGCGATGTCGAGCGATTATTAACAAACTCGACGACAAAGAGTGTTCATTATACGATTGGATTATTTTAGTATTTTAGGTGACGCAGATTTTATCTACCGTTTTCGCTTGCCGAAAAGGTCTGCTTGAGAGCTTCTCGAAGATATTGGGCAATATTTAAAAAGGCGCACGCGTAGGAATCTGACATTATCACCAACAACACAATTGCTTGTTGCCTTGAGATTCCATGCTCTTGGAGCAATATTATTAGCTACTGCAGACTTTGATGGGGTTTCAAAGTCTACTATCCCAAAAATCCGGTGCGTGCGAGAAATTTTAGGTTATCTTTATAGAAGTTATGTTTCGTTTCTGTAGAAAAGAGATAGAATTCGCCTCTGACCGTTCTAAAATCATAGACAAGAGCAGTACGACATTGCGATACTTACGGACGATCAAAAAAGTTTTATAAGACGAGCGTCGGTAATATTTATCAACTAACGGCCATCCATTCGTTAATTGTCGATTTACTAACGGATATTTGGTCTTTCGTTTGTAAGACCGGCCCTAATTGTATTTCATTACATGTGCAGTATTTGTAATTGTTGTTGTTGCATTACGAGCGCGTGAGACTAAATTCGAAAATAACTGCAGTGTTGAGAGTGCGAGTGAAATGAAAACTGCATTCCGCTTCCGTTAGTCACGAGATAATTCCACGCTAATTTTTTCACAGCATCCCGCGGAGGAAAACTGACCGCTGCTCGTCGGAATCCTTCGCGTTGGTGCACGCACAAACCTTTTAACTGCCAGCTAATTCAACGTGGCTGCTGGCCAATTTTAAAATCTTACCCGGCTTTTATTTTCTGCATTTAATATTCAATATTTTCATTAGTACGCTCACATGCACTTACAATATTAAAACACAGTGTTTATTTGTGTTCACGCTATTAAATGTAGGGTAAAAACTGTATTGTTAACTGTGGTATAATCACTTCCTGAGTATGATAAGTTTTCTTGAAATAAGGAAGAAATTGAATACCCGATCTTGTTCAGTAATTATCACTTTATTTATAAACAGTCCTCTGCGTGCGACCGTCAGTGCCCGAATGGCGTCGCCCGTTTCCCCCGCTTCCTACCGCATGCATTCATCTCTTTCACACTATCACTACGCACTCCTCATACACCACAGATTTCTAGATACCCATGACACGGCCTTTGCAGATTTCAATATTTTATATTTAACTTTTGAGCGGTTTACAAAATCCCTTACGTATAAACTCGCGCGATGACATTTTTCTTCCCACACATGTGAACACACACGAACACATAAAAACGCATACAAACACGGCCACATAAAAACACACAAATACACAAACTCACTATTTGACATATTGTTTTTTCTTATTTTTTTATCGATCCTGGTTTAATATTCTTGTATGTATGTGTTTTCTTGTAATTGGCCTAAGGCTTTGTACATCAATAATTGTTTTTTTTTTTCATTTACGGCCGTACGAAAACCAATAAATGAAAAATAAAATAAAAGCAAAGGTAGCAATGTCTAAAAAAAATTAATGCAGTCATCGAGGATAACTAATTTATAATGTACTGATTTCGAGATTTTAAAGGAAACATAGTCTTTAAATTTTTAGGCAATATAATTTTGGACGGGATAAATACATAAAATATAGAATTCGGTTCATTTTAAATTAGTAATCCTCGATGACTGCCTTCAATTTATTTTTGGACATTGCTGTCTTTGCTTTTATACCCCACAAATGTGAAGTATGTTATTTATTTATTTATTTTAAGAGTTTTTGATGAATAACTGAATTTCATAGGAGTACTTAATTCAGGTAGGTACTTAATTGCTATTTTGAAAGATTTTATTTAAATCTTTTTGGTGCACTTCCAAGTGACAAGTAACTAAACGGGTATATTTATTAATTAGGGATAAATTAAATAAGTCTCACAGAGACGAAGCTAATTAATATATGAGAAAAGTGGATGGAAGTCTCTTATATGGTGGCTCAGGGCTTACAACCTATGTGAGCTGGTTTAAGTAATCACTCTACACGATGCATCGTTCACCAATTCCATCGTAAGAACATCCACACATTATCAAAATTTTAAAGTTCTATACATATGTTCGAATCAAGAACCTTTCATATATTACAGTGGTCTCTACTAGAGACATCTGTTGATTTTTTTTCATTAACATGTAACTGTACACAGCTTTTGTAACTAGTAATGATACCTCTATCGAAGGTATCTTTATCTTTACGTTCAGTGACGTACGTGTGTACGTCACTGAACTCCTAAACGGCTGGGCCGATTTTGATGAAATTTTTTGTGTGCGTTCGAGTGGGTCCCTGGATGGTTTAGATTCACAACTGGACCCGGTAGATGGCGCTGCAGTCGGGTTCTAGGATTTATGACACCCAAACGAAAAGCCAACGTTTGGGCAGGACAACGTCTGGCTGGTCCGTTAGTTAGTTATACATGAAAATTCCACCTGCGTGTGTTTTTTCTCGCAAAACTTGAAAAGTAGTCGGTCGATTGACTTGAAATTTTGACACAAGTTTGCATTTGAATGCGCGCACGTTTACATAATAAAATGAAATTTCGACACAACGTTGCATTCGAATACGCGCGTGTTTTCGAAAACAGAATTCATTTATTTCGTTTCTTTCCAGTTGATCGTCGTTTATGTTTTACGAGTTGGAGTAGAAGAGAAAAGTTGGAGTTTTCGTTCACATTGATGAAGTAATTTGATTATATGTTTTCGAAAAACGGAATGTGGGTTAATTTGATACATTCAATTCAATTCATTTGTTTGGTTTGAAAATGATTCAATTATTTACTTACAATAAATAAATAGATAGATAAGAATGTTGAATGAAAAGTGAAATACTGATAAACTTGGTTGACGGTCCCTCAAGCGTGTAATACATGCTCGTCGTACATACACGATGTTGACCTTGGTAATGTAATATGTCAATCTAGAAATCATTCCTAAAATTTATTAGATTTGAGATATCTTCTTCTTCTTTCCTGGCGTTTCTTCACACCTATGGGGCGTTCTTGTCGCAAAGTTTTTATATTATACTTAATAATATTTACAATTGATTTATCTTTAAGATACTTTTTATTATTTATTTATTTACTTTTTATCATAAATTGTGTACTATGCAAAAACTTACATTGATTGATTTGCGATATAATTATATAAAATAATTGTATGTAAAAAAAATAAATTATTGAACTTAATTTGCCATTTTTTTTTCTAAATATTATTTACAATTCATTCTACCATTAAAACATTATTTATTTCTATTTATCATAAAAAGTGTATTGTTCAAAAACTTATTAACCTGGAACTTATTCCTAAAATTATGTTTAGTGATTTGCGTTAGTCTGAATATTATTCTCAATTATTTTATCCTTTATTATTTTTCATTATCAATTATTAATTAATCGTAAAACGTGTATTGTGTAACTATATCATATTCAAAATATTCATACTTTGTACTTTAATGTCACTATAGGACCATTTATTAGGGTCGTTAATGACCCGTTGAAGGTCTGTTTGTTAAAAAATAAATATTATCATAGTTAGAATAACAGTTATTATATCATTCTAAAATATTATCGACATACTAAACATAATACTTATATACAGGGTTATTTGTAAAACATTAATAACCTCGCAGGGCTATATTCCTGCCTTGATTATGAGTCAAAAATGTTCAAGCTATTATGACCTAATATCAATAGTTAAGGAGATATGCGACATCAAAGTTTGCATTTTTTTTCGATATTTCTGACTTATTTTTTGCAAAACGTTAGACTATCATTACAGTAACTCATACCAATTACGAAAAATTCATTCGTTTCAATACAAGTTAAATAAAATGATAAAAACCCCGAAAAAATTCCAATTGGAAAAATCCTAATTGGAATTCGAAGGTTTTTATTTTTTTATTTGTCTTGTACAAAAGGGAATGAATTTTTATATTCGATATAAGTTACTGTAATGATAGTCCAACGTTTTACAAAAAATAAGTCAGAAATATTGAAAAAAAATTGCAAACTTTGATGTCGCATATCTCCTTAACTATTGATATTAGGTCATTATAGCTTGAACATTTTCGACTCATAATCAAGGCAGGAATATGGTCCTGCGAGGTTACTAATGTTTTACAAATAACCCTGTATGATTTCACGAGGCATAAATCTCTTTAGGGTATCTTAAATGAAAAACAAGAACCTCTCAGGCATACCGAGAACATTCTGCGACGCCATTTTAATGAATCTTCATTATTCGAAATTTACTTAACGCCGTATTAGCAATTACATCCTCGCGTTATATTTTATGAAGTGGAACAGGATATCCGCTTTTGCGTGAACGCGAGCGCTAAATTTGCTTAAATAATGTTCTTGTTAGCAAACTGCTAATATTACAATAATGTGCCCAGTTTATTGCCCGTGCTCAGATCTGCACATTAAGCTGGGGCGCGGGAGCGGTGCTGAAGGTCTGCCCGATGCATTAGATGAAAATTTGATAACATCCGTTTTATGCGGTACATTTCACACAGCATCGCGAGATATTTAGACTTCCTGTATATTTTCAGGCATCCTCTATAATTTATATAGAGCGTCTCATAAGTTAGAAATAAAAATTCTACAGGTAGATTCCTGCTTTGATCATCATTCTTGGTAATAACTATGAATAGAACACAACGTTGTTTACTTCACACAATGACAGTTTAATTAAACAAATTAATTAAAACGTTTTCGATGCTTACTGCATCATCTTCAGTAATATACTAACTTAAGACTAAAAGACATTTTATCTACTACATAGGGGCGGGAGTTGGCGGGAGCGGGGGAGGGGCAGGCGGAAAGTGAAAGTGGTTGCTGGGAGGGGCTAGTATGGTAAGAAGGGGGGATGTAATAAGTGGTGTTTGTATGTTTAAAGCCTTATCATTATATAGATGAATGGTTAACTTAACCTCACCCCTCCAATTAATTTTAGCTTAGTTTGAAAATAGTAAGATATTTATGTGACACGTATTCCGTGCTCGCTTCTCTATTTAAAAAAATATATATTAGGCTTCCTGTATATTTTAAGGCATCCTCTATAATTTATACAGGGCGTCTCATAGGTAGAAAGAAAAATATTACAGGTAGATTCCCGCTTTATAATGAGTTGAAAATGTTCAATATATATATTGTGACATAATAAATTATGTTCGTCATACTCCTTCGCGGAACAGTAAAACAAAATGAAATATTTAAATCACCGCGCATAATTGCTGATAAAATTGTTCGAGTCCACGTAGGTACTGTGTGCGCTTTTCAGAACCCCGTACATTCGCGAGCTTAGCGACATTATCGGCAACTGTACAACATGGCGTCATTCGGGCTTTGACACTCTACTCCGCGAGATGTGAAAACTACGCACCCTTTGAGAGGTAAGAAGTGAACTGAGAGACGCCATTTGAAGTAACATCGTAATAACATTGTTTAATTGTAGATTTGTGCTAATGATGAATTGCTATCAGGGTTCCTACGAAGGGGTCATAAGATGAATCCGTCTTCGGATGTCAAGCATGCGGTGTGCTGAGAGCTCGAGGTCCAGCACAAGGGCAGGGGACCACCTGGCAGCGTAGGAGTCGGCTTCCATGGACCTAGGGGATGCCGGTCTCACCCTGACCTGATGTAGTACACCGTGGCGTGATGCAGGAGATAAGCATTGTCGGAACAGTTCCGTTCTTACGCCGAAAGACCTGGTATTATCTGATCTCATACTATATTTCAAGTACCCACCATACCGTTCAGCGCCACGGCGACGTAAAGTTTTGTGAAGCACGGGGTTTGGAAGAGCATCTGTGACCTGTTAAGAAGGACGTGTGGAGCGTCATGGGGAGGCGTTGTTGCTCGTGCTAATTGTGTCTCATCCTATGTGAATGTAAATTCTGACCTGATGATTTCCCATCCGCGACACCTGCGCTGGCGCTACCGCCTGTAGAGTTTTGAAAATATAGTTTAAGCTGCTTTCTCCCTTGTATCGCGGCCGTCAGCGACGATGTCGCGGAGAGGGCAATTTATTTTAAATTAGAATATAAGATTTCAATGAACCGAATTTAGAATATCTTTGAATTTGCCTGTTGTCGCCGTTTCAGGGCATAGAAAATTGTCAGTAGTTTATTGAATAAATACTTATGTTAAATGCAGAAAATGTCTTGTTATGTAAACCCATCTTTGTTAATCTGTTACAACTTGAACTTGTTAATATGAGAGACACCTGAGGCGGCTCGAGAGAGAGAGAGTTCAATGCGCAGATCACCGAAAGGACCCTGAGATTGTAACAGAGGAGTAAGGTTAGTCCCATTCTACTCCGATTGAACTAGCTGGTGATGACGAGGGGCTCAAATCATGAGGAGCTGAACTCCACGTCATAATATATAAAAAGAAACCCGGGTTTCCCTATCCGCCAAGTTTTCACCACAACCAGCCACAACCACCCACTGGTGGTTATGGTGCTGGATAGCTCTTGGTGTCACATAGAGAATATGCGAGTTTGGTGGGGATGGCTTCGCGTGGGTGGCAGTGGGTGATGAAAATGTACTTTCTAGCACATTGTTTTGTTATGGGAAGGCCTCAAATGCTTCAGATTGTTTCAAAATAGGTCGTCTGTGACTGTCGGTGAGTCTAGAATGTTCCGGAAAAACCTGCTCTAGAAAGTTCTGGAAGGAGAAGGTTCTATAAATTTCCCAAAAGTTCTATAAGGTTCTTAACTGAGTGGAGGAATGTGTCGGTGTGTCTAGAAGGTTATTCAAACAGTGTACTAAAAATCTACGCGTGCAAAGCCGCGCGGGCACAGCTAGTAACTAATGAAGATAGTTATGGAGATGACTGAATTTCAATTACAATAAATGGTTAACTTAACCTCACCCCTCCAATTAATTTTAGCTTAGTTTGAAAATAGTAAGATATTGATGTGACACGTATTCCGTGCTCGCTTCTCTATTTAAAAAAATATATATTAGGCTTCCTGTATACTTTAAGGCATCCTCTATAATTTATACAGGGCGTCTCATAGGTAGAAAGAAAAATATTACAGGTAGATTCCTGCTTTGATAATGAGTTGAAAATGTTCATGCAAGCACGACCTAATAAATGTAGTTATAGAGATGACTGAATCACAATAAATGGTTAACTTAACCTTGCCTCTCCAATTAAATATTTTTACATAAGTACTGGGAACGTAGACTTTGAAGCCTTTTTTTCTTTTCGACGGGAGGTTTATGGTTTACGGTAAGGCTTTTCCTTTATTTATTTTTGCTTTTCTTATATTCACTTGCCTGTTATGGACATTAATTTTAAGATTTCTTTATTTATTCATGTTGCTAAGCTATACTGGTAACAGCATCGAACCGTCAGCATCCACCACCACAATTGTTACTATCAGATGCATAATGAATCGAAAATATTCAACCAACCAATACTTATGTCCATAGTAAGGGAGATATGCAATATCAAAGTTTGCATTTTTTTCAATATTTCTGAATTATTTTTTGCAAAAAGTTGAATCATCATTACAGTAATTTGTATCAATTATTAAAAGTTCATTCGCTTCAATAAAACTCAAAATGATTAAAACCTTGTAAAGAAGTTCTATTTCATGTTTTCGCCAGATTTTTTTCATTTCATGTCACTAAATGTTTAAAATATTCCTTATTATTTCACCTACTTCATTTCCTCACTAGCTGAAGCTAAAATGACGATAAAATTTCATGTCGGTTCCTTAAGAATAAGTATTTATTTATTTATAAAAAGAAATAGAAGGAAAAATAAACAAACAAAAAAGAAAAAAAGTAAAAAAAAAGTTTTTATAAAAGAAGTTAGCGACATCTGTGGGGATTTAGGGGAATGAAAATGGCTTTGTACAGGCCGCATGGAAAGGCGGTTACAACTCATATGTGAAAGCTTTCCACGCAATTTGAACATATATACAACTTCCAAAAAATGAATAAGCATGGTATATTCTATCATGTGTAAAGTGATCACTTAAGCCAACCATAAGATAGGTCATAAGTCCTATGTACACCCAAATGACTTCTATACCTACTTTCCCAAAAGAAATACAGTTTCGTCTCTGTGAGATATCTATAATATACGTTAATTGATTAATAATGTCTCTGTGACATAAATCCAGCACTGTTCTGAAAGATTTGAACAAACTCAAAAATATTCTGAATTGATCTTAGTATCTCGTCTAGTTTGAATTTTGAAAAATAATATTATATTCATTTTCTTTATTTCAGGTAAGCTACACCCCTTTCTTCTCACGAGATCAGATTCTTCCAGGCAGAAATATGTATGTATATATTTTTATAATTTTATCGTAGGTATTTTTATATATTTATATAATATATTTTTATCATTTAGCGCAGGCATTCTAAATATTCAACATAATTGCTACAATGGGCTCTTTACTTGGTATAATGATACAAGGGATCTGGGCGTCATGCTAGATTCTAAACTCGCTTTTAGAAACCACTTTGATAATATCACAAACAAGGCATATACTATGTTGGGATTTATCACCAGAATTACTCACGACTTTAAAAATCCTCAAAGTCTAAAAATTCTCTACACATCACTAGTACGAAGTATATTGGAATATTCGTCAGTTATTTGGTCACCTTATTACACAACACATGTTACGAGAATCGAGAGAGTGCAGAAAAAGTTTCTACGTATTTTGTCATACAAATCTGGTCAACACAACAACCTTCACAGCTACGAAGATGAACTTGCCTTTTTCAAGATGCACAAACTTGAGTCCCGGCGGAAAATATCCGATCTCGTTGTGCTACACAAGATTCTCAGCGGAGCTATTGATTCTCTCTCTCTATCTGATATAAATTTGCATGTTAAACCCCGCATAAGAAACCCGGAGTTCTTTAGAATAAGCCAGCACACTAATAATGTTGGTTACTTTTCTCCCATCACAAGGTTGTGTCGCACATATAATTTGTATTGTGCTGACCCCAACATTGATGCTGATATTCTCGCAGATACCTTATCTTCGTTCAAAAACTAACTCACACACAACATCCATTTTCTAAACGATGACATGAACCTATAGATCCATTAAATCAATCATTCATTAAATACTAATCGCACTACATTCAAACACAAAATATACAATACACATAAATGTACATGTAAAATATAATTAATTGCAAAAATACATGTTACTAGAGCGTGCCGAAGACACTTGTAATTGGGATAATGGGCATAGTCTTCACTATAATGTTTATTATCAGAGTATCATGTACCTATTATCCTGTTTGTGTTTCTAATAAATAAATAAAAATAATAAGTATATTATGGTTTTGTTAAAGTAGAGGTGCTTCGGTGGTTCAACCATACGAACAAAGTGACTGAATTGAAATTATCGAAGATATTGCTGAAAACAAGACTTTGATAATTTAAAGTGCAAAAAAACGTCTAATTGACACATTGAAGGTTCGTCAATGAAAAAAAGATTTACGAATATTTTACTCAAGAGCACGTTCTTATTGTGAAGTTGGAATTTTTTCAGAACAAAGTTCTGTGAAATTTAAAACCAAATTAATTAATCAATTAGAAAGACATAAAGAAAAAATATTTGGCTGCTATCGGGATTCGAACCACGGATCTCCTCCTATCCCCGGCAGCCGCCTTATTCAATAACACTATAGCGGCCTCGTACATTTCCGTGAATATACCGACCTTATATGTAAGACTCATTTTTTAATTGATTAACATATATTATCAATTTTTAGAGCAATCCACTCATTCGTGGATTTTATTTTTCTGTATGTCTTTCTAATTGATTAATTAATTTGGTTTTAAGATTTACGAAATTTGTGTCAGTAAAATTTATAATTTAAAACATTGAAAGCTGCGGAAATTTCGGATCAATCCAGAGATGTCAATCAAAAAGTTAGCTAACTAATCTGGTTGTCATAGTGCAGTGTTCAAAGATCCATTTAAAATCGGGAAGCTTTGGTAATATGGATAGAATGGCCACCGCACGAATGATATCCCAATAATAATACTTTAGTTGTCTGTCTGTCTGTCCGTAATTTCTTTTATAAAAACATTTTTATTTATTTAATTTTTTTAACCAAAATATAAAAGTATTGTCATCAATGGCACGCCAACTAGCAAAAATCACGCGAGAATAAATTAACGCACTAGGACGAAAAATTGTGTATCGCTCTCCGTATAGCCATGATATAGCATCATACATAGACTAATTAAAAAAAATTTTTTTTATTGATTTAATTTATGGTACAAATACAGTTCTCATATATACATATCAGATTAAACATTTTTTTTAGATACTTGGTAGTCATGTATACCTCACCAGTAAAGAGAAGCTCTTGAGTCTGATGAGAGAGCCGGTTCTTATTCCTTATTATATTATATAAGTACATAGTATATACAAGTTATTTATTAATACAGTAAAAAAGGTAAATTGATAATGAAGGTATTGGAGTTATGTTGAAAAAAGTCATAGGTTAAAATGATTTGTGAATTTAAGTTTGATTTTAGGAAAATTTTAATTTTTTTGATTTGCTCTGAGAGGTTACTGGTGCATCGTATCTCGATAGGTAAGTTATTACTAATACATTAGTAGATGTTCGCAGCATATTTTAGATGAAAGAAAATTAAATAGTGTTGGTGGAAAGAAAATAGGAATATTTTGCGCCTAAGCAGACGAGTTTTCATAAAAGAGGAATCAAAAGATTAATCGAACGATTGAGGAAGGTTTAGGCGGAAGTACTTTTCTTCACGCATATATTTAAGACGTCATAATACCTAATGCAGTTATAATATTTATTGTTGCATAATTTAATCTCTTTAAATGCATTTGTTACGATAAACGTTGTTTATTGAATTTAAAAAAAAAATCGTTCCAAACAGACTTTATAGACATTATATTTTTCAAAAGTATTTCTTTTGTAGTAAATTTTTTAAGCAAGTCAAAAGTATTGGAATTAGCCATGGATTCAGACTATGTATGAATAAATTTTTATTAATTAATATTGATAAAAATTATTGAAATAGGTATGATTAATTAATTAATTATGAGGGGGGTAAGGTTTTTAACTTTTTTTTTTGCATTTTATTTTTAATTTTTTAAATGAATGTATAACATCGCAAGAATATTGTGTCAAAATTTCAAGTCAATCGGAGCAAAATTGACGAAATTATGAACATTTGAGCGATGCTCAGACTGATTTTCTATACCTGCTCGGGCAGCTAAGAGACGCGCTCACCTGAGGACTACCGGACGTGCTATTGTATTGGAAGAGTGTTGCGTAGACAAGGACAAAAAGATGCTGATGATGAAAGCTCTTTGCTGTGTGAACATGGCATCGACGATTATGTGTAAGTATAAAATAAGTGTTGAGTTTTATTTTGAATTTTACAGTATGCAAAACTTTAA
The DNA here is from genome assembly GCA_016648135.1 of Agrypnia vestita. Lineage (NCBI taxonomy): Eukaryota > Metazoa > Arthropoda > Insecta > Trichoptera > Phryganeidae > Agrypnia > Agrypnia vestita. The sequence goes on from JADDOH010008782.1 coordinate 13,321, forward strand.
AGCGTTTTCCCCACATCTCACGTTTTCAAAGTCGGTGTCCATCATAACTTCAAAACTACTGCACCGATCCTTTTGAAATTTTGAACACTATATCTGTTCATAATTTACGAGGTAACGCTGGAGACTTTTTTTAAAATTTGTTATTAATTTTTATTTTTTAATAACAAATTAGTCGGTATTTTTCGCAAAAAATCGCGTTTTTCCCTTCAAAATGTTCCAAAAAATTGAAAAATTAAAATTTCAAAAAACCCTCCCAGCGTTACCTGGGAAAACCTATTATCTAACGAATGAACTTTGATTTATTGATTTCAGATGATCTAGCACCAAGTTATGATGGACACCGCAATTCTACTTTTTTCCGAGACACGTCCGAATAATTGCTGCCATTGCCGTATTTTTTAATATTTCGTCTTGAAAATTTTACACAATATTCTTCAAATGTCATTCTTTAATGTACCATTGATTTTAATAAAGAGATTTTAACTGTGTCGTCACAAAAAATTCACAAAAACATGCCTTTTTTTGTACGAATTAACTTTACCCCCCCCTTAAATTAATTTTCCCTCTGGGGACCAAATCCAGTAACTGTGTTCTTAGAACATACTTTCATACAAAAATATTGTTAAAATGTAATATGCTGGTGCGTGATAGGAGATAAAAATTGAAAATATTGATTTTCAGGCGTATTCCAGTAGATATGTAATTATTCGAGAGAATATTATCATATATAGGTTAATAGGGAATATTGCTTAAAAAATCTCCACTTCGAAAAACGAAATATAGAAGCATCATAACCAGTTGAGAAATCTATGTATACTAACATGTTAATGAGAAAAAATAACAACAGATGTCTCTAGCAGAGATGTGTGCAATATATGAAGTGTTCCTGATTTGAAAAGTGTATAGAACTTTAAAAAATTTGATAATGTGTGGATGTTCTTACGATGGAATTGGTGAACGTTGCATTGTGTAGGGTGATCACTTAAGCCAGCTCATACAGGTTGCAAGCCCGGCGCCATCGTATAAGAGACTTCCATCCACCTATCTCATTTATAAATAGCTTCGTCTCTGTGAGACTTCTATAATTTATCCTTAATTAATTGAAGAAATTTATGTTTGTTCATGTCTATATATTTTTTGGTCAGTGTATAGCGACATATTTATAAAAAAAGTTAACCCAACGGGCAAAAAGTTAACCTAACCATCACGCCGTTTCCCTGCAGGGGTAGGCAGAGAGGATCGAACGCCACACTCTTCTATAATGGCATACCACTTTTGCTTCGGCCACATTCATACATCTTCTCATACAAGTTCTACGGTTGTTGCGGCTTTTAACCGGGCCATCCTCAAACACTTGTATCAGATCATGCCAGGTCTTTCGCGGACGCCCTCTATTTCTGTCGCCTTCAACTCTCGCCTCGTATATTTTCTTAACCATCCTTTCCTCTTTCGTACGTTCCACATGACCAAACCATGATATTAACACAGGCTTAAAATTTTTACATTTCAACTATAAGATACCTCAAATAAATAATTTAGAAATACTCGAAATTAGGAAAAATGTTAATATTAAGTCTAATATAATAAATACACAGACGAAATTTTTGCATAATCCTATTTTGAATATTTTTCCACTTAACATTCCAAATGACCCATAATAATCAACACCTCGAACCCCCCCCTCCCCTCACCAACCCCCTCAACCGCTCCTTCACCGTAACATATTTGCTTGTTTCAACTTTTAAGATTAGTACACAATAATCCTGATGAAGAGAACATTGTTCTCGAAACATGTAGATTTTTTAATCTAATATAGTGGTGAAAACAGAGTAATTTGTGTTTTATTTTAATAATAATGTCACCACAAAGTTCAAGCCTTCAAACAGAAGAAGAAAAAATATTCTTCGAACAGTTAAAATTTTGAATCTCCATACCCACCCTAATACCATGTGTTACCTTGTTTCACTGGCAAACATAAAATTTTAATATCGCAAACACTATTAGAGATATTAGCAAATACGAGATAAACGAATTTCTGTTCTCCGCACATCATCTTTCAAGGGAATCAGCACAGCGGGCGCATCGTGATCCACGCACAGTCTTTGATTGGTCAATTTTTACAAAATTTCTCACTTTAGCTGCTTGTTATAGTCACCGCCGTCAATCTACGTGGGCCAATAAGCAGAACGTAAATACATTACTTCTGGAGCAGTATGAATGAAAGTTGAGCCGCGGAAAGCGAATAAACCTCTATAAAACAATTTGATGTTTGTTGTCAGATTTCGACGTTAATTTTATAAAGCGAGGTGTATTTGGCGAATCGGCGCTTGGATTTATTGCAATGCTCGTTTTTCATGGTTTTTAATGTAGAAAAAGATTTAATAAAACATGTAAATATTTCGTCATAATCGTAGAACAACGACGCATGTGATTTTTTACTCCCTTTTTATTAACTCGTGACGTCTGCTTGCTTGCCGTCAAAAAAACTTTGGATCGTTTTTGACCCTTTTCCCGTGATCCAATCGAGCTAAAACTTGGCAAGTAGACTCGTGGCGACGATCAAGAAGATCTATCAAATTTTCGCTAAAAGAAATTAATAATTATAGTATAATTTCGGATTTTTAGAAATATTATTGGTTTTTTCAAATTGGAATCATTAGAAAAGTTTGATTAGCAACGGCGGCCCGAAAACGCCGAGGAATATTTTCTAAATTTGAATTACTCCGTCGGTATACATAATAGGTACTTCACTACGAATGTCGAAAATCTAATTTGACTGACGAATGTTTTTAGAATTTAATCTTCTAAGCATGAAGTGTCTTATCAAAGCTCAAAACATCTGATATTTTAGAAATATATTAAATTACTGTGAGTTTAGTGTTATGTTATTTGTTGTTATATTTTACAAAGAAAGGGAGTATAATAAAAACTTGGTTTTTATGGGTAACTTTTTCTCAAGTTTGCAGGAGAGCAGTTTGAAATTTTATTTACATAAAGACACTTTATGTCGTAGCTCGATAACTACAAACTTGGGTTAGTTATTTAAAGTGGATACCTTTTAGACCTTAATTATAGTCAGCGCAGTACAACGACGTTTTTACACATGCCGCATTGTTCTACGATCGCAAATCAGAACCGTCGTTCGTCGTCGCCACGAGCCTACTTGCCAAGTTTCAGCTCGATTGGATCACGGGAAAAGGGTCAAAAATCTATCCAAAGTTTTTTTTGACGGCAAGCCGGCAAGCAAGCAAGCAGACGCCACGAGCAAAAATGTCACTAATTTCTATAGGTCTTTGAACGAGTATGAGTCATAGTAGTTGTTCTATACGCTGTCTCAAGTGCATACAGAATGATTAAATATTGAAGATTATAATGCGCATGCGGGTAATATTTATAAGGTGCAATGCTAATACAGAGGTCGGAGCCAAATGCTATGGATCGGCTCAGGAGCGACAGAAGTGTGACGTAGCTGCCTACGCACGAACGGAAAAACCCGAGATTCAATTACGACGTGGTTTATCGAGATGCTTCAAGATTTGATTGATTTTTTTTTTGAAATGTAATAAATGGACGGGATAAACGAGACTCCCAGAATCGGGAATCAATGTAATAGTTCCCAATTATTCAGGGAACCTTTCTCTCGCTCCAGTGATCCGGAATATCGCTCACTTCCCCTTATCATCCCTTCGCGTGGCGAGGGGGAGGAGCGGGAGGTGGCGACTAATGAAACAGTTGTACTAATAATAATGACGTCATTTTCTTGCGGAGGCTGTGGTCTGTGGGCGATGGCAATCGAGATATAACCTTACTGTTTTCTTTTGTTAATTAATTTCTTTTTATTTATTGAAGGTTTTATTTCTGGCTGATTAAAAAAATAACGATTCTTCAAAAAGCACTGAATAGTATTAAAAAGAAATCAATACACAAGAATTGAGTGATGTTAGAATGACTATACATAGTTAAATTCAGACAAATTATTAATTTTAATATACTACTGTTTAAATATAAAATTATTAACGGAAACTGTATCTACTTTTGAATTAATGGGAAAATTGAAATAAAAATAAAGAATGAACATTACCACTACATAAAAAGAAAACATGATATTAAACTAAATATAAAGAAAGAAAGCTGGAAACTACATAATACTAAACAAACCTAAAGGATGCAAAATATGTTAAATATGAACTGAATTGAAAAACATAGTTTTTTTCCACTATATATTTTATTTTAATTTTATAACGTTTTCGAGATCACTTTCATTATTATCAATTACAAATTTCCAACTAAATTAATAATAATTACAGACAGTATTTATGGGGATTGGGTGTGTGTAATGGTGCTGGGTGTTGGGGGCGGAGATAGAATGGATAGGAGTGGGGAGGAGAAAAAAAATATAAAAACTTTTAAGTTATTGATAGAAAGTATTACAATTTCTGAGATTTTTTTTTCTTTTACATTCTGCTTGATGTGACTTTGCCGTTGCGTTACGCAGTTTTACTCCACCACGTGTGGTCACTAACCAGTAATCAGCAGGAGTAATCTACCCTCCTCATGGAGAGGAGATTATCACTGATAACTGTATGCAGATGTAAGAGAGATGCTGTATTAAATTAATATGGGAGAGTAATGAGACCTTTCGTGCTTACTGTTATCATAAAATTTCTAATTAAATAAATTTCGGGCTACAATACTAAAATACTAAGCAACGAAATCGTGGTTCACTTGACCGGAGCGGGCAACGGAATGAAGTTTGATCTGCGCTTGATGGTGGTCCGGAGTTTCTGTTCTGCTTAATTGTAGCGTTTATCTACAATATTCTGTAATTTTCACCCTATGGGCGTTGAACCAAAGTCCGCCGAAGAAATTGCAAAATTATATAACTGCGTTCCACTCCAAACTCGGTTAGCTTTCCACCGCATACATTATATCCACGTAACAGTTGTGAAATGTAATTCAATAAACAATACACAGCTTGTTTTAAGTACTCCGCTATTGTCTGAATATCTCTTTCTTCATTCAAGCCATTAAACCAACATGAACCCCGAAACGTAAACAGCAACTCGAATGATAAGGTAACATTTCATTCACAAATGCGATCCTACATATTTTAAACATGAATGAATACTGTGGTGCTTAACATGAATGCAATAACTTTATTTTATATAATTTATATTAATCAGTTAGAAAAGACATACAGAATAAATCAAATTAACGAAAAAATATTTAAATACCGCCGGGACTCGAACCACGGACCTCCGATTCTAACCGGGAATGGCGCGTTATCCAATTTTGCCACGGCGCGGCACTCTGGTAACGAACGTTTTTTTGTTTTCGACGTTTTCGTTTTTTACGTTTTCGACGAAAAGTTTTCAACCTTATACTATGTAGTCTCTTTTAAAGCAATCCACTTTTTATAATGCAATAGTCACGAATACCTTCGCGTATCTACAGCTAGAGGACGCCAGAAATTAATTAATTACATTTTAATTTTTGGAAACATTTGATACAACACAATTTATTTAATAATTCACAGAACTTTGTTCTGAAATTGCAACTTCACAATAATAATGTGTTTCCTTTAATATATTTATTTTATATATTTTTCTCTTCGAAATCACTATGATGTCAAAAATTACAAAATACTCCACTCCACTTCACTATCCCATAGAAATGTCCCGGAGAGTACAATATATTTGTTTCATGTTAGACATTCGTCTTTCCAACCATTATTTCTATCTTCCTCTTCTTCTTCCTTAGCCTACATCTCATAACTGGTAGATATAGGCCTCTTCCATACTCTTCCATCATTCCTTGTTATTTCTTTCCCCTCACAGCGGCTATATTTGAGGTCTTCCGCCTCTTTTTTATTTTCCCAAGGTCTCCATTTCAGAACTCTTTTACCTTCGCTACACAATCCGTGATATCCACTACTCTAGTTCTGCGCCTAATTTCATGATTTATAATTCTTAGACTTATGCCAAGCATGGACCTCTCCATGGATCGTTGTGTTATTTTTTGAAAAGTTTCTATTTCTATGAGTTATAATAATAATAAGCATAAAAAATTACATTTTGCTTAGAGACGATTTTTAAAGAATTTGTTCGCCAGTTATCGCAATAGAAAAGACACATCATTTTTAAATCTTCCGTGTTTTGATCAGAAGCCAAAGCAATAAAATGAAACTTCTCTAATTGAATCCCATTCCCTCCCTCTCCCCACCCTTCCCATTTTATGCATTATCATAATTTAAATCTTTGAAATATTTATTATTTATCACATATTCTTTATCATTGTTTTTTATTTAGTTTATTTTTTACCAGCTTCGAGGAAACTTCACTGGTCATACTAAACAAATATTTTTTTGATATTTTATAAAAAAAAATAAATTGTACTGTATGTTTCCCAAAAATAAAAAAAATAAATAAATAAAGACATACCATGATTTGATTTAACTTGTTGTAAGGATTCTTCCAATGTGAGGAAGTTTTTTGATTGGAGTGTTATAGATTTTAGGTGCCAATGTAATTTTTTTAAATAAAACAGATCTTTACGAACCGTATATTTCACTGAGAAGCATATCTCGATGTCTCGCTGAAGTCATATCCAGCATCTAAATATATGACGGGGTTCTATTGATAAGGATTTTGTCTTGTCAAATCTGATGAACTGACAGAGATTTCCTTTGGATGCATGTTCGCAGATTGCCGATATATTGTTTTTAATTACTCCAATACATTCCTTCAATCGTGTCGCGATATTGCGTTTGGTTTGTCCTATGTAGAACGCTCCACAATCGCATGGAACTCTGTATACACCTCGAGACCCAAAAGGTGTGCTATCCTTCACACTACATAATATACGTGAGGTCGAAATATGGGGGGGTGAAAATTGTTTTGTCGCAGAAAAGCCCGAAAATGTAAAACATATTGCATACTGGCGACCTCTATCGTAGAAGAAGTGAACACTCCACAACAAAGTGCATATAATTTACGACCTCGGAAGAAATAATCAGTTCGGCCTACACCTCCGCCGTGATAGGATACTCTCCTGATGACGTTGGATAAGACTTCAGCGAAACGCCGAGATATGTTTATCAGTTGTGGTTTGTATAAAACATCCGTTTTTTTTAACACGTAAATATGTCCAATGACCGTAAAAATAACCTTAACTCTTTAATATGTAGTTGTCCATAGTTATTTATTGATCTATGTATCATTAATTTATTTATCTTTTGAATATTCTTGTTGCGTGAGATATATATACACTTTTGATATGCACACCTGCTCTCGGAGAGGAATATAATCTACTATACTCAATGTACCCACTTTCGTTCCACGAACCTACAGCCCTGCTCTATACGACCACAAATGTATATTCATATAACCAAGTATTCCTATTTCCCAAAGGTATAATTGAGTTCATAATTTTATGTAACATAGCGGATGAGGCCAACATCCTCAAAGATACAAGTTCCCAGAATTTCAGTTCGAATAGTCTCAGATGTACTGCCGTCAGATCAAAGCACATACCAAACGGTTCATTTTGACTAAAGAAAAACGATACAAAGACTCTTTTATGCGTGTTCTTGCAACGGATAAACAATTCTTAATATGTTTACTCTGCGAGTTAAGTATGTTTACCTCCCGAGAATAGCTATCGGACTTGGCGCATTGTGAGGGGCCGTGATTGTTGACTTTGGTATTCCAATGAAATGAATACAGCTGTTATACGACTCGATAAAGAAAGTGGGTGGGCAAAGACGTAAAGAAGAAGAAGAAAAAAATCTATTTAAGATAAATTATAGAAGTTTAGCAGAGACCAAGCCATGAAGTAGCTTGTCGGTCTTGTGGTTAGGGCTCTCGCCTCGTGATCTGAAGGTTGCAAGTTCGAACCTCACTCCAGACCAGCAATATTCTCATAGCACAAGCGTTTAGCTTAGTTTAAAAATAGTAAGAATATTGATGTGACACACATTTAAAAAAAAACATGAGAAATGTGAGTGGAAGTCTTTTTATACGATGGCCCAGAGCTAACAATCTGTGTGAGCTGGTTTGAGTGTTCACTTTATATGATGCAACGTTCACCAATTCCATCGTAAGAATATCCACATATTATCAAAATATAAAATATAAAGTAAAAAGCAAGTATATAGTAATATCAGAAGCTAAAAGAAAGCATTATATAAAAAATATATATGAAGTAGAAAGCAATAGCACAAGCTTGGAAAAAATAATATAATAAAAAATATACATAACGTTTAGTTATGTAACCCTATCAAAAACTGAAACACAATCCATTTATTTAAGTCCAATCTGACGAATTCTAGTAATCTTTTAATACACCTCTTAAAATGGGTTTGAATATTGTAAAGTTGGTGGCAAAAACGTCAAACTACTCGTATTTGTTTGCTAGTCTAGGAAGCCTTTGCAGAGGAGAATTAAAAACGTAATTGTTGACTGTAGTTTTCAAGGCAAAACCTGCATGACTTCTAGTTACGCTAGATAGATAGATAGATTTATTTCACATTCATAGGTGACAACATTTATAGTGTTTATAAAAATATATATCCCTGTTTCACTGTTTCTGAGGGTCTTGGCAGCAAAGTTAACATTACATTAATTTAACTCCCTGCCTGCTACACTTTTATTTTATGTTACCTTTTTATAGTGGAGGACAGTCCTTTATTAATTTGTGTAAAAAGCGAAAGTCCGTCACTATTCTAGTCTCTAGTTTATCGAGTAAGCAATCTAATATATTATATCGCGGTAACATTCGCTTTTTTGTGGAGAAAACTATACTATACGACAGACATTTTTCTTATGGTGTCGTTTCATCACGGAAAAGCGATCCGTTGTTAAATCTCTGCTTCGAATGTTACGGAGATAAATCTCCCGCAGTTGCGAGGGTGGAGGCTGTATGCACGCTTAGATTTCGCAGGCATTTACCTGAAGCCTGGCAGATGGAACGCACGCCTTGTCGGAGTGCGGCATCTCGCTAAATGTGAAAAAATCTCATTCACAGAGCTCCCGCGGGGGGGACGCTCAGGCAGCATCCGTCTCCCGCTCATATCCTTTGTCGCGCCGCCCCAATTACCTCCTTACCTCGCGTCACGGCGTGTCGACACGCGATCTGGCGTGACGCCGAGCGATTCCGCCCTCCACGTGCTCCGCTTTGTTGCCGTTCTTTAACCGATCCCCCACCCTCCGCCCCTTCAGGGAGGCTTCGGCTCGCCAGGGTGCACCTGCCCAGAGGGGACCAAGTCGGGAAACTTCTGGATACTTTCTGGACATGATTTTTAAGGCAATGTTTGAAAGGGGTGTTTTGTAATGTCCCGAGAGACTTTTTTTAGAACAATGTTTGAAAACGATTAAATCGTGTAAAATGATTTTTTAGATAATGTTTCAAAGGGGTGTCTTGTAATGTCCTGAGAGACTTTTTTTAGAACGATGTTTGAAAACGATTAAATCGTGTAAAATGATTTTTAAGGCAATGTTTGAAAGGGGTGTCTTGTAATGTCCTGAGAGACTTTTTTTAGAACGATGTTTGAAAACGATTAAATCGTTTAAAATGATTTTTAAGGCAATGTTTGAAAGGGGTGTCTTGTAATGTCCTGAGAGATTTTTTCAGAACAATGTTTGAAAATGATCAAATCTTGTAAAATGATTTTTAAGGCAATGTTTGAAAGGGGTGTCTTGTAATGTCCTGAGAGATTTTTTTCAGAACAATTTTGAAAACGATTAAATGGTGTAAAATGATTTTTAAGGCAATGTTTGAAAGGGGTGTCTTGTAATGTCCTGAGAGACTTTTTCTCGAACGATGTTTGAAAACGATTTCACGCTTCAACAGACCATGAAGCCCAATTACAGTAGCGAAACACATCACAAAACACCTAGGCTTGAGTAAATCAAACAGATTGATTGTGACTACATCGAGAATCGAACCCAGAACCCTCGGTGTGAGAAGCCAGTGTCTTATAAATAAAGAAGAGAAAAGATTAGAGCTGTCATTTTGAAAATTTTAAATTTTGTACAGAATATGAAGTATTTTTATTTTTTAGGATTTTTTATTTTTAAACGTAGGATATTGAGTTCTTTCATAAGCATGTCCTTATAAATTGAAGAAATGGGTAGATTTAATTTAAAATTGATAAATGCTAATAATTTATGCTGAATTCTCTATGTAAATTATAACAGGGGGACCATATAACTGAGTTTTGCTCAACTTGGCTTTTTACTATATTAACATCTGTCATAATTTGAGGAGGCGGTAAAATCGGAAGGAATTACGCACTATCAAAATCTCTCGAACACTCCGCAACACTCTGGAATCGACTGGGATATTCTCATAAACACTGGAAATATCGAGGAACCGCTAGAAATGTGAAGAATGTTCTAGAAGCATCGCGAAACCAACATATTTGGTATGAAAAAGCTAGCGTGCACGCGGGATGTGTCACCGTTAGACGTTTGACTAATGCGATATAGCAGCGAGAAAAACGCAGCAGTGTGACCGGCGCATGTTTCACTGAGTAAAAGACAAACGGCGCGAGTACCTACCATCAAGCGAGAAGTTTTCTAGTGCGGACCTAAGTTATTGCATCAGTATATGAGATACAAGTTCGTTATAGTGATAAAAGAGTAGCGAAGATTCTAGAATTATTCCAGACACATTTAGTGACTGTGAATTAAGAACAATGCTCTGGATAAGTTCGTGTCCAGTGAATTTTTATTTAGTTAATAAAAACTGTTATTTAGCTTCAGTGCTTCATTTTCTTATCAGAGCCACGTTCCTTGACAATATTATAATGTTTTTTGATTCCAAAATCATCAAATAATTATAAAACTTAATATATTGCAAAAAATTAATTTATTTGTTTAATGTCCATATGGGCTTTTACAAAATATACAATAAAAAAAATCACAAAAGACAGATAGTTATAAAAATTACAGTACATTAAGAGAATAAACTATATATAATAGATTTGAGTAAATTACAGGGGAAGGTACATATAATAGATTTAAGTAAATTAAAAACAGAAGTGAAAAAGAGAAGTTTAATCATTTAGTTGAGACGTAAAGGAAAGTAACAAAAGTAAAAAAAATTAACACAGTTGACATGTCGATCAACAAAAAGTGTTGTCACTCTTATTAAATTTTTGTCTTTTTGGACTTGCTCCCTTGGTGGCGCCCGCCGGCGAGTTACTCCCGGATTCCCGTCACGATTCCCCATTCGGCCCTGATTTATGCCCCGCCGGGCCAGGCCCGGACCCGTGAATTAATAATCGGGCCCTGAACATCTATTTATTTATCCTAAGTGCCCACTAAATACGGACACTGCTTCGCGGACCTGCAATTACTTGCTCGGGCGACAGATAAAGCATTTATCGTTCTTTTAAATTGATCAAATTTAAAAAAAATATTTATTAAAAAGATCACAACGTTAATATAAGTTTATTTTAGCGTTATCGAGTTATTTGTGCAGGACCCAATCCGCCATATAAATAAACAGATTACTATGTACATATACAAGTGTACGGGAGCTATATTTTATAGGTAGATAACTGCATAAATTTATTTGTTTATTTATTTATCTTCATCTTGATATATGTCGCAGGAAAAGGAGCGGCTCATCTCAGTAGGAAGAACCTACGCCGAGATGAACAGCTTACAATATAGTGAGAACAAAATAATATAAAAATAAAACAAAATACAACATAACTACAAAAAAACTAACCAATAAAAACTAAGTTTTTATTATACTCCCTTTTTCATTGAATCAGGTTTCGTGCTTATTGCACGCATCAGGCTCGTTACTCATCATTACTCGTTTGTATTGATTCCAATTTGAAAAAACCATTCAAATTTCTGAAAATCCAAAATTATACTATAATTTTTAAATTTTTTTAAACTAAAATTTGTTAGATCATTTTAATCGTCGCCACGAGTTTGCCTGCAAAGTTTCAGCTCGATTGTATCACGGAAAATGGGTTAGAAATCGATGCAAAAAAAATCCGGCAGACAGTAAACCGCAGACGCTACGAAATAAAAAAGGGAGTAATTAATCAATTAATTGAGAATATTAATATAAAATGTCGATAGTAAAAACAGTGGGTATTATATAATACAAAAGTAATAGTGAAAGTTAAAAGGATAATCATCCGTATAGAAAGTAACAACATGTAGATATTATTGAATGCCAAAGCAATAGCAAAATTACCAAATGCCAATGTACCAAATAATTATTTGCGAAATTGAGGTCACGCGCAATTTCATGTCACAAAATGCAGAACGGATGTAATGAATAAGCGCACCATAACGCGTAGTGTGCAACTCTTAAATGAATTGAGCGATCGTGTCAATGTATTTAATGATATCATTGAAAGTACAGAAGATTGCCACCACACAGGTGCTCATATCACTACGTAAGTTGCATCGTAAATGGAGCAATCTGTTATGCAATTATAAAGAAAAAGAAAAACTGTTTCTAAGCGTTACGTTGTAAAAAATCAGCTATTTTTCTGGTACGTCTTATCTATAAAACTTTCCTGCTATACAGGAACCACTTCACAATATAATTTTGATAATATTGCTGTATAATAGCAGTTACCATGGTTAAGGATATGGTCGCTTCAAGCTGACTTGTCCCTTCAAGTGACTGGAGTCGCTTGTCATCAGTAGAGCCCGCAGCTTAATAAAGACAGGTCGAAGTTCAGAGGATCCATTCAAAACTTTTTAACGAGGAGCTCTTCCGATACACAGCGCAACCCTTTTCAACATCCGATTAAACTTTTCTACCCTAAGCCCTCCCCAAAACTTTTTCATCCAGGCCTGAAAATTGAAAAATAATATCACTGTGCAGGAAAATTTTATGGGATGATCCGGCCTGAATTTCAGAGCCATTGCAGAGTCTATCAACAGTATTGACGAGTTACTGTTGATTTTGTGGTTTAGTGTAAGCTTGCAATACCGTGTCGAAGGCAGGTGTTGTCTGTGTTTGTGCATTTCACGACAGTGACGTATCGAAGACCAGTATTTTTTATGTATTTAATCGAATAAATTAACAAAAATAATGGGCATGAATAAGCGATTTTTTAATTTTATTTATTTACGTATATATACGACTCAAAAGCCTTTTAATTTATAAGTTGTTGATGAACAATAGACAATAGAAATAATATATAAAGAAAAATAAAGATCTGAACATGAATTATTTAGAAATATAATAAAGAACAATAAAAATGTAGAATTAAAGGAGACAATAAAACAAAAACAGTGATTCGATGGAATTAGAAATATAAATAATAATATTCCACAATATATATCAATGAAATTAAATTTCAAAATAGTAATTTTATATAATAGGCTGATTCAATAGGCAATATAATAAATTATAGAAGAATGTATAAAATAATAAATATTAATTCAATGAAAACAATGTACAGTTAAAATATTTTTTGGAAATAATAATTATATTAAAAGGCGAATTAACAGAAATGGATATTTATGCGCGTGTATGTTATATTTCTGCATTAACCCTGCTATTAATAAAAATGTTAGTTAGGACCTTCTTGTAACTGTGCAAGGTAGCATTCCAGATATCTATTTCGGCGTATTCATTGCCTAGATGTTGTATTCTCGATATTGGCGATTTCTTTTGTGCTGAATAAAAAAGCTCAAAATATAATATCTGAAAATAATAAATAAAAAAATTATACAAATCAAATCAAAAAAGCAAGTTTTACGGAACGGACGGCTCATGTCACGAAGGCGGGTCAGAGATTGCAAAATAAAAAATCTAAATATCAGCCAAATCGATGAAAAAAGTGTACACACGGTGTTAGTCCTTGTTCCGTCGCTGGACCACCACACTGTTCAGATGCTATCGGGACACGGAGAGTTCAGGTCGAAGCTTTTCGATCTTGGACTCTCCGTTGACCCGTGGTGTGCTTGCGGTCGGGTGGCCCAAACGGCGGAACATATCCTTTGGGAATGTACGATCATGAATGACGCGAGAGAGAATATGTTAGCAGGATTAACTGAGTTTGGAATGACCGTGACAGGACGTCCATCCAATGATGTCCTAGTGAGGAATGAAAGGAACTTCGGATGCTTCCGAGGGTTCATTCGGGTGTGGGTGTCCCGTTGGGAAATCCTGAGGGGATCTGTGCGATAAGTTTTCTTGTGTATTGGTGGTTTGACTCTGTCATTCCCCGGTGTTGTGTTAATGTGTGGGCTCCTGCATTGGACGAAGACCTGCCGGTCCTGTGCTTCCCTACCCGGATATCCAAATGTATTTTTTTTTTTATATCGTCTCTTTCCCTGTTAAGGGGGTGTCTGTTTGACCTTACCCATCCACTGCCGCCACCGCGAAATTCGTCTACTATGTATTATTTTCTTCTTTTGTTATTACCTTTTCTTTGTTCTTGTATTATTTTTGTATTATTTTGTATTATTTCGTATTATTTTGTATTATTTTTCTTATTTTGTTATTTTACCTTTTCTTTGTTCTTGAATTTATTTATGTATTTTTTTTATGCAATAAAGACGTATCTAATGGTGTCGGTCTGTGAATGGTATGTAGCTAAAAAAATGTCAACCTGGAGACGAATGAGAAGGACCGATATGGGAGCTTTTGCTCATAAAACGGTCCTGGGTAAGCGGTGGGTACCAATAAAAAAAAAAAAAATAAAAAAAAAAAAGTCCTTGTTCTGTGATTCGCAGAGCTCTGCGAAGATTTTTGTTGTAAAATTGAGTATCTAATGCACTTTACTGTGGTCGCCGGCGAACTTCACTTTGCGACAAACCTTTTAACGGCAGCATCGTCGAATTCTGAAATAGGGCGACACGTCTATTTCCAAAGGGCTTAAATTTTGAACTGAACGCCGCGTCCGCTGTCGGATTCAACTGGTACGGATTTTTGTAGCGGTAAAAACCCTGGTCTGCCATTGGTGTACGTATCTCGATCATCAATTCGAACCAATGACGCTTCAGCATCTCGGCGGTCACAAAATCAAATAGAAAAAAAAAAGATAAGTAAGAATCTAATAATTATAAACAAAAGAGGAATTGTAAGACGTAGTAAAGAAAAAATTAGAACCAGAATATAATTTTAAGAAACAAAAAAAATTATGTAAGATTGTCACATGAACATAGACATACCTTGCTCGCCGTTTCAACGATGCGTGATGATGGACCATACAATGGGATTCGAAAAGTCGGGCAAAATGTTGTGTACATATGGCAGAATGCGACTTTTTACTTTTGAAAAAATGAGACGCAGACTTCGAAATTTATGGCCAAAAAACACCCTTATGATGTCTCGCCCTCCGTATTCGCCAGACATTGCCCCATGCGACCTCTTTCTATTCCCGAAGATAAAAAGAAATGACGTCGATTCGCCAATACAGAGAAGATAAGACAGACACGCTGAAGGAGCTTTCCAAAAATTGCGTTTCACAAGTACTTCGATGATTGGAAAAAACGATGGCGTGAATGTGGAGAGTGGTGGAGACTATTTTGAAGAGGATAAAATATTGATGATTAAATAAAGATATCTTAAAATAAGTATGATTTCACGTAGGTTCAGGGCAATCGTGATTTCATTGTAATTCAGGGCTGAGAAAGATATCGAGAGGAAGGTGACAAGTTATAAAGTAAATGTTGCCCTAAATGCTATTATGATTAAAAGTGATCTATCACATGTGTTTGAACACGGAATGAGAGATGGATAAGTTAAGATGTGGGAAGACGGGTTCTGGAAGAAAATAAGGATCAGAAGGAAGGCACGCTCTTACCTTGTCCTTTTGGTCCAGGTCGAAGGAACAGCGCTGGTTTTTTCCCTTATCAGAAGGGCAGTAGCTGGAAATCTTGTGGATGGCACCTTAATCCTTATCCGAAGGCTTATGCTCACGTAAACGTATGCTTATGTAAACGAAGGCTTATGCTCACGTAAACGTATGCTTATGTAAACGGAGGCACACACAAAACTCACCAAAAAAACACGTCAAGTCAACAAGACAGTTCAAAGCTGAATGAAAAAATCATAGATAAAGGGTTTTGGTAGAGCGTGCACTATGAAAAGGTGAAGGAAGGTGGTTGTATGTTCAGTGACACTGGTTCTGTTCATAAAGATCGAACAACATGAACGAAGAAGACTAGCGACTCTAAAAGGAACTCTGGCGCCCACTCTTACGTGTGAAAATTAAGCCTGGAATTGGCAAAACAATCATGAAAATAGACTAAATGCGATCACTTAGGCGTATATGTGGAAATCTTTGGCCGATGGAGTGAGGAATGATAAAATTAGAAGTGTAAGTAATGCTGAATGTAGCGTGTTAGAAAGAATAAAGAAAGGATTGCTGAGATGGTTTGGTGGCGTGGAACATTTGAGCAGGGAGAGTTATTGTGAGTATTGGTGAGTTGTGGTTAAGTATTGGCTAGCAATACCGCGTCGAAAGCTTGGTGTTTCTGTGTTTATATATTACGTGGCAACACCGTGTCGGAGTCGTGTATTGTCTTGTGTTGTGTATATGTTTCGTCTGTTATCTGATCACTATCTCTGCGGAATCTGCGACAAGATTGACTTTGAAGCACCGGATACCATGATGTTTTTAATTTGAGACCATCATCTCTATTAATATTTATCGGGTGCTTGTAGATTTCGAGTGCTTCCTTGATAAGTCGAGTACGGTGACTCTCAGGGTTTCCAAGGATTTTCGGTTCGAATGCAAAACGATGGCTGGTACCCAGAAAATGCTCAATGCTTCGAAACGTCGGCCAGGAAGGTCGTAAAAATACGGCATAATACCCCAGAAGACGCGTAGAAGAGGTGTCCACGAAAGTCCTGGCATGATTAGATACAACGAATATTGGAGGATAGCTTAAACAACTGCGCGCAAGGGCGTGCGTGAGAAGATGTATGAGTATGCCCGTAGCAAAAATCGTATACCAAGATAGCAGAATGAATCCTTTCTGCCCTTTCCCCGTAAGGGTAGGCATTGATGGTTGAACCTTGTACGTGGCTGCAGAGACCAGAAAAAATGGCCACGTTTTGTACAGCAAATAGTTGGCAAATCAGGGGACCGTGACGATAAGTATGAAGCACACGATGAAGAAGACGAGAATATATTCGAGTGCTAATTTCCTGATTCGGCCCACGCGGTATCGGTCTTGTTTGAATTTCTGATATTAACGAATCGGATATAGATGCGTTCGTTTTCCGAGTAAACAAATTGTCGGTTGACTTTTCAACTTTGTAAAAGGAATTGAAAATCCAAGAATTCTTTGTCAGAACCAACCGATAGACAACACAGAGTAAATTCCATTCTATTTGTTTATCTTCCCTCTCTCTGTATATTTACAAAATAACCTTTTCCGTATCTTCGAGCTTATCGCTCCCTAAGGACGCCGAGAAGAAAAACAAATTATTTTTTATAGAGTGTATTTAAAAATAAAATTTTAGTCTAATTTTTGCCAGCAAACTCGAAGTATCAAAGCATTTTCTTGGGTAATCTAGATATTTCTACGACACTCTGGATTATTGTCCGATTTATACAATTGTTAATGTGTAAATCTCGTCAATCTAGGTAATGGGGAAAGCGTGCATCAGGGCGTCGGGCCGTCAGGTGTAAGTCCCGTAATTAAAAATAAATGTTTCTCATTATCATTGAATGACCTCGAATTTCAGAATCGATAAGAGCTCATATGTATACACACCAATCTCGGTACTCGCACATGTAAAACAATAAAAGATAATTAAAAAAATATTAATCAATTAGAAAAATCAAATTTAAAAACTTGTATATGGAAACAGAAGTACAAGCACATTTTTAATTGAAACATTTATTTATTTAAGAGATAATAATTAATACAGACATAAAGACATTCATAATATGGGAAATAGATAAATTATAGAAATCTCAGAGACGAAGCTATGAATATCTGTGGAAGTCTTCTTATACGACGGCTCATGGCGACCTATATGAGCTGGCTTAAGTGATCACACTACACGATACAAAGTTCAACACCAATTCATAAGAAAAGACTACAGATGTCTCTAGCATATTCCATTAAAATAAGTGACAGATTTTCAGATTTAAACATGTATAGAACTTTCAAAAATTTGATAATGTGGATGATGATGATGGAATTGGTGAACGTTGCATTTTGTTGCGTGATCACAGCTCACACAAGTTGTAAGCCCTAGATTCTCGCATAAAAAGACTTAATGTATCATTTCGTTCCACTCTCTGATATTGCACAGCAAGGAAATTTACATTATACCAACTATAATTTTAGCTTAATATTGCCTGTTCAAATTATATTTTTAATTTATGTGTTAATCTCAGATCTCGACGTTTCGCTGAAGTCTTATTCAGCGTCATCAGGAGAGCGTCCTATCACGGTAGAGGTGTAGGCCGAACTGATTATTTCTTCCGAGGTCGAAAATATACGCACTTCGTTGTGGAGTGTTCACTTCATATACGATAGAGGTCACCAGTGTGCAATATGTACTAATTGCATCTTCGGGTTTTTCTGCGACGTCTCTTAAAGATGGACGTCGTAAGAACAGGGCGCCAAAACTTGGATAGTTTGTATCAGTCGTCTCTATTGAAATTAGGATGTTTGTTTATTTCAATGAACAATCACTAAAAAATACTATTAACAACGATCAACAAATAATTAACAACGACCGTAATAATAATCTAAACTCTTTAAAGATTTTTAATTATTTTTAAAATAGATGTATTTTTAAAAATTTTATTCCAAACCGAGTCTCTTGAGTAAAAACGTTTTCTTGTAATAAAACACAATTATTGACAAAGAGATTTTACTTTTTAAGAGGATTTGGTTTGACCTATTGATATTTTATCAAAATTTACAAGCTCATAGTAATTTTTTTGTACAAGGAGAAGGCACTGACGCCAGATTATTGATGAGAAATGTACATTTATTCGTGTCTGTGATTTGTACAGTTTTTCCAACTACAAATGTGTAGTTTCGAAAGAGCGAGGAGATCTGAAAGAAATTAAAAAAAAAAAATTGTGAGGGGAGAGAAACAGGTCGACGGTATGTGCAGTAGTTGGGCAATTATTAAATAATTTACCTTGAGGATGCACGCCGGTCCTGCTCGAAGGCGAACTTCCGTGATTACACTGCGCTATCTGCATCCAAATTACCTGGAGAGAAGGTGCCTGCAATTAATAACTACAGGAGTGTCGCAAGGACTGAAATATCGCCCATAAACAGTTCCCACGGCCTTATTAAATATGCTTCAAACTTATAAGTTGCACACCACTTCGGGATACGTTGATGCCTCAAATTTGCTTCAGTAATTTTCAATAAGTACTTTAAGTCTTTCACTATATGTTAAATCAAATCTAGAAAAAGGTTTTCTATTTTTTTTTTAAATAGAGATGCGAACACGGAATACGTGTCATATCAATATTCTTACTATTTTCAAACTAAGCTAATCGTTTGTGGTATGAAAATAGGACTAAATTGCTAGTCTGGAGTGAGGTTCCCCTCAACCCTTGGACCACTAGGTCCAAGGGTTGAGGGGCCCGCAACCCTTGGATCACTAGGCGAGTGTCCTAACCACAAGAACAACTACTACTCTCACAAAAGCTACTCTTTATGTTTATATTATTAACTCATGTTTATAATGTGTTAACTTTGTGTATAATATTAAATTTGTGGTTATACAACATAATTATTAATTTAAACTAGTTGTAACCCGTCAAAAATGACGGTACTTTTACACGACGCCGGTTCCTGAAGAATAAGTATTTACTTATTTTTGGCCGAATTTTATGAAATAGTAATAACCACTTTAATCAGAGCTTTTGAATTTTTTTATATTTCCCCTGCTTGCAGTTAAATGTACTTTTCAAAATCCTGGCGATCGGGTGGAACGTGAAATGGTTCGCGTCTTTGCTAAGTCCTATATATACTGTACTTTTGACGGGTAATGCAGGCTTGGGGATAGCAACATCGCTATCGTTGCCGCCTTCGGGTTTGCTGGCCCGGGGTTCTAGCCCAATCTCGGGCCGTTTAATTTATTTTTTAGCCTTGAATTCAGGTTTGATGGACAGGAAATATTTATGTTTGATTAATTAAAAACTTTGTATAAACCAGTTGGAGTAACTATACGTCTACCGGTTTCGATACCACCGTATCTTCGCCAGAATGGACGCATACTAATAATTATCCATCACCATTTTGGTAAATAATGGCGTGGCCACTATTATTTGTCCACGATCTTTTATTTTAAGTTTTTTTTTTAAATATAAGAAATACATATTCCTAAGAAACAGTCATTTTTTACGGGTTACAACTAGTAAAATAATAAAAATAAAAACTCCAATCAAAGTATGTATATCTCATTATCAAGGGCGACATCTATATTGGCTTATGAAAATGACAAAGTTTTCAACTGCAGGTGGCGGTAGTAAAAATATAACTTATATAAAAAAAATTGTGCAAGTTATAACATAAATACAACTTCAAAAAAATTGATAATTAAAAAACTTCCAAACATGGGTGGAATTGGTGAATGTTACATTGTGAACAGTGATAACTTAAGCAGTACGTTAGGTCATTAGCCATATGAATACTCAACAAAAGAATTCCATACCTACGTTCCCATATAAAAATTACTTTCGTCTCCTTGAGACATCTATAATATTATATTTTTTAAGATAAAATATAGAAGTCTCACAGAGACCAAGCTATGAATATGAGAAATGTGTGCGTGAGTCTTTTTATACGATGGTCCAGAGCTTACAACCTTTAAAAACTGGCTTAAGTGATCACTCTGCATAATGCAACGTTCACCAATTTCTTCCTAAGAACATCCACACGTTATAAAATTTTGAAGGTTCTATATACAGGCATGCTCAAATCTGAGAATCTTTCGTTTATTTTAATGGATTATGTTATAGAATAGAAACAGACGGTGTCTATAGACTCGCCTGTCAAGACTGCGATAAAGTACACGTGGGACAAACGACGCGTACAATTTCCGAAAGGGTCGACGAGCACAAACGGGCTTGCAAACTCGGTCATCCAGGAAAATCAGCACTGGCTGAGCATTTTCCGGATACCGGCCATCATTTTGCATTCAAACCGAAAATCCTTGGAAAGCCTAAGAGTCACCATACGCGTCATATTAATTAAGTGTGTCTTAAATTAAAAAAAATCATGGTATCCGACGCTTGGAAGTCAATTTTGTCGCAGCATTTGATAGTGATCAGACAACAGATGAAATACACACTACACATGACTCTGGTATTGCCACGTAACACACAAACACAGAAACACCAAGCTTTCGACACGGTATTGCTAGTCAATACTTAACACAACACTGACAACGTTTCTCATCCTGCTTTCGACACAGTACTGCAAGCAAATATTTAACCACAACACCAACACTCACAGCAACATGCCAGCCCTGATGAGATCCAAAACGGCGGCCAAAAAACATGGCATAAGAGACCAGAAGTATGCTAGAGACCTCTGTACCTGTGTTTTCTCATGAACTAGTATACATAGATTTTCGCAGCTGGTATGATACCCTCTCGGTACAAAATGCAGTGACTGTGTTCTTAGGACATATCTACATATAAAAACCAATTTCCTTAAAAGATTATGAAGAAAAAAAAAACTTTTGTAAACGTATTTATTATAAAAGTATTAATAAATGACGTTTCACTTCAATAGTGCGCAAAAGATACATACTCGATTTTTTTTAAAGAAGTGAAGTTCTCGTTACTTTGCTTTAATATAAATTCAGCAGTTCTAAGTAACGGGATTTTAATGAACACTCCCGGTACTTCCTGCCCCGCGATTGCATCCCCTTTTTGTTCTCCCTGTGACAACAGGGATTACAGAAATGTCTGGGAAATTTATATCGGCCGTCGAAGAGCCGAGCCAAACTCCCAACTAATAAACTCGATAATTATTACGTCCCCTGATACATTTATTGTTTGACTTTATTAGGGATGTTTTTATTGCGAACTTTGTTTCACAAAGACGAAATTCTATCATGGATTGTTTAACGTAAACAAAAATCTATTAATCTCATCTTACAACATTTAAAATTAATCAAATATTTATAGTAGATTTTCCGTCATTTACAACTTTAAATATTTATCTTGTTTGTAAGCTCTTGAAAGTTTTGTATTATAAAGTTGTTTTGACTTTTGACATCAGAATTCTGTCTGTTAGTTTTAGTTGGTAAGCTTATGCCTCACCATTTTGATACTTTCTTCTGCTTCGTCTACGATCGTCTTTTGAACCTTTAATGCAATTTATGCCGGCCATTACAACTTTTCTTCTTATGTTTATTTACTCTCTTTTACTCATTATTTATTTTGGTTGACGTTCATTCATATTGAAGACTTGTTTAATTGTTAACTTACTAACTAACTAACCACCACATCGTTTCCCCGAAGAGGTAGGCAGAGAGGATAGAACGCCGTATTCTTCTATCTTGGCACACCATTTTTGCCTCGGCAAAATTCTCATACAAGCTCTACGGTTGTTGAGGCTTTAAACAGGGCCATCTTCAAATACTTGTTGTATCTGATCTGTATTCCTTGTTGTTGACTTCAACACTCGCCTCACATATTTTCTTAACCATCCTTACCTCGTTCATACGTTCCACATGACCAAACCATCTCAGAACTCCTTTCTTTAATCTGTCTACTAAACAACAGCCGGAATTACATTCACTTCTAATTTGTTAATTCCTTCCTTATTGTAACCCTGAAATAGTGACGTGGTTTGTGCGGACTTACTTTGTAGTGGTTTCATCTATTGCGTCGCGAAATAATGCTTTAGCATTAAAATAATGCCAATATAGAAGGAGAAAGTGTAAGTCAGATATGAGAGTTTTTACTCATTGTAATCACCAATTTCTATAGGTTGTTTCCCTTTCTTCTTGTATGAAGGAATTATTTCCCTTCATCTTGTGAAAATCCTTTGTTAGTACGGAGTTCTTTGATGATGATAAGGGAATCTTCTGTGTATAGTTTTCTGGGATATTCTGCCGTGTATATGTGACCTCTTTGGCCGACGTTTCGGATCCCATTGCAGGGTCCATCATCAGGGCTGATGTGATGGGTGTGTTTTGAAGTGTAGGTTAAGTATTGCCTTGCAATACCGTACGTAAACGTTAATAGGGATGACGGTCTTAAGTTAAAAATCTCGTGGTATCCGGCGCTGCAGGATAAATCAAATCGACGATCCGCACAGTCCGACATCCGTTAGTAGATACACAACACACTACATCAAGACACACACACCCTGCTTTCGACACGGTACTGCAATCTAGTACTTAACCTTGCTTATACACACCCTGACTTCGGTATCGGCAGAATATCCCAGAAAACTATGCACAGAAGATTCTGAACGGCCGTGTAAACCTAAGGACATTTTTAATGATTTGGGAAGGTCCTACGTCCAGAAGTAGATAGAAAATAGTAGATGATAATGATGATGAAATATAGCAGGAAGAAACGAATATTAACCCAGCACAGTGCTTTGCGGGGCGGCAGACTTCATTCCTGTACAACTAAAGTTCGATCTTGTCTTTGTGGAGGTGGATGAGCCCTCCGGTTTAGGATGAGATGAAGCGGTGTTGATGATGTAAAGTCACGATGGTTTTACAGAATCTATTGAATTGCAAAAGTAAACGTTATAAAGAATACAGTAGGTACAAAGGTTACAAGTGAAAGCGTGACGATGAAGATCTGACGGCAAGGGCTTCCGCTATACGAGCCGTTCACTAAGGAAGTGAGATACTTTGTTCTGCGGGCGCGTGCTTATATAGTCATTCAGAACAAAGGAATCGGGGGTGTCATGATTTTCTCTTTACTCGGCCGCGCGTGTGGGTATTTAGCTTAGATCAGCGAGGTGCGTTTTGTCACTCCGATAGTCCATGCCCTCTGCTATACCTCGCCTTTGTACTCGGTCACCGGCTGGCTTACATTCGCCTTGCTCAGCAGTCTTGTCTCAACCTCTGTATCGAGGGCGACGGCCTGCCGTACTCGACGTCAGCATCTGTGGTATCGTAATCGGACATACTCATTACACATGAAACTCTGGCATGAAAAGGGAAGGAAGCATGCCCAGAACCTATTAAAAGCCATGATATAAACTAAATTTAAAATATACTATTCCTACAATAACATTTACTGTCATCTTTTTAAATACTTTTAATTGTTTTATTTTATTTTATTTTATTTTATTAATATCCTATTCAGATCATTTTTTTCCTTTGTCTATAATAGAATTAATTAACACCATTATTAAATTGTAAACATTTAATTATCACTATTACATAATTTTAATTGGCAATAAGATTGATTCACAAATGTTATATAAATAATAAATATTCTTGAACATTGTACTACTGGAAGAGCACTGTCTGCTATAATACAGTAAATTACTAGTGTAGCAGGCAGGGCGTCAAATCAATTTAGTGTTTACTTGCTGCCAAGACACTCAGCAACGATGAAAAAAGCTTAATTTAATTTTGTAAACACTGTAAACATTTGTAACATTGAACATTTAATAAACATTTATTATTATTTACATTTATTATTTATGTGTCTCGGGCCACCGCATCTTATTCCGAAGTATGCGATTTCGTGCTATTATTTTGATTCGTAGTAGCAACTTCAGAGGTTCCACGTCAGGTAAAGACGAGTGCCACCATTAAAAAGCCTTGATATCATTAAAATACACAAGACCCTGAGCAAGGGATGACTGACGTAAATACTACGCAAGCAGCGACACCTCCCCCCCCGGACCGGGTGCGACAATTAATGGTATTACCCACTTAGCTTCCCGAAGGTTTTCTCCTCCATTTTTAAAGGCTGTCGCGCCGCTGGCAAAGGGCGGACGGAATCCTCGAAATTTAATTCCCTAATTATTCCTTGTTGGCGATACAAAGACAGATGGGATGCAGACATTTTTCAAAAGAGGGAACAATGGAAAAGGTGCGACCGTTTAGCCAGTCAGCGTTTCTATTATTTTATTCCAGGAAACAAGTACTAGGAGATTTAAAATATTTTGAGGAGAGCAACTAACCCCAGTAGTTTAAATATTAATCTGAAACTAGGAGATTTTAAACATTTTGAGATTGAGCAACTACCCCCAGCAGTTTTTATATTAATCTTAAAACAGGGCATACATACACTGTATGAAAGGAATAGAAGAAAAGGCAGCAACATCACCCAACTCACCTTTGTAACTATCTTGAATAAACTCCTTGTAAATTGTACATATGACACAAAGTGCCTCATTCCGTAGAAGTTGGCTACCTCGCAACGGCCCCACAGTCCTGAGCCAGTGGAGCTGCCAAAAGTAAGTACAAATCCGATATATACCCTAGACGCACTGTTTGCAGCCTCAGAGTGCGAACGAGATGGGGATCTTATAGACATTTCTCATAACATAATTGGATATTACTGTCTTTGCGCGTTTCAGTCTATAATTTATATAGACTTCACTATAGTATGAAGCGGTCATTCTGTCGCGTGACACATTTTTGAGAGTTGATTGGTTAACGTGGATATTACAGCCTTTGTTTTTACAGTATGAGAATACTGCTATATTTGCCTTTAATAGATGGTTATTTGGAAATATTATTCTGAAAGGGAAAGAGCTTCTTATATTTCTTAGACTTCGCACGCGAAGATTTTTATTAACTTTTAGTCGTATCTTATCGATTTGTGTTTTAACCTTAATATGTCGTCGCGGACTTTTTTATAGACATATATACAATTTCTGTATAGAAAATGTTTAAAACGCATCGCGCGACCATTTTTTCGTCGACTTTAGTCGTAAAATTGATCACCACGAAAAGCACTTTTATTTTAACGGAATTATATATAGCCTAAGTCCACTCTGAAAGTCCATTCTAAATATTGGTGAAAGAATTTTTGAAATCGGATGAGTAGTTTCGGAGATTACCTCCTACATCCAAACTTACAAACTTAACCTCTTTTTTATTAGTATACATAGATAAAATCTATAATTTATCACATTCTAAATTATTCTCGGTGATTGCATTCGGAACATTTTTCAAAATTTTAAAGATATTTTTTTTTACCCTTTGTACTTTCTAATACAAACGCAATGTCTCTAATTTATAACCTATCTTACTAACGTAATATTTATGTACAAAAGTTAATTTTAAATTTGGATATTTTTGGATCCCTTTATTATTTCTGGCAATTCGTTCAGGCTTTTGAATTCACCGTACGACATTTGATATTTAGATTTCTTCGTGAATGGCAGTCTTTTGTATCTTATCCTCTTGTATGATGTCGTATTTCTGACGATTTGCCTCGTTCTTTCTATTTAATTCTGCTGATATTTTTCCAGTAATGATTTTGAAAAATGAAAATGATAATTTTGTAACCATGAATTTATATACATCTACATCATTTACTTTATACATTTACAAAGATTAAAATCCACGCGTAAATAATTCTATGTTGGCTCTTTGATGTTCTCATGAGAACCACTAGTCGAAAAAGAAACAAGAGGAAATGAAGAAATACAAAATAAAAATGCATGCATGTACTAGAGTAGTGTAGAAGTTAAAAGCGCACTATTTCTTACAACATAATCGCCAAAGTGCGAAGAAATGCAGAATTGTTTGAACGCGAGGAAGCGCGAAATGATCCAGCCGCAAGAACCGACAACTAAAGAGATATTCGTAGATTGCGGAACCTTGCTATACGTCGGCAAAGAGACGGACGTCATTCAGCGCAGCGGCGACATCTATTGAGCTTCGCAGATACGAGATCAAAAAGATTAGGCCGTAATAAAGTTAAAAACAGATTTGTATTAGATAACTTCATGGTTTGAAGACAAGTTTGCGCCACTTCATTGCCTAATAAAAAGTATATCGTTAATAAAGCTGTGCATATGTTTCGCGTATTTTATTGCAAAATTTAACCCAAATATGTACAAACTTAACGCGATTCTTGTCTCGCTCACGCCGTGTAGCTTTCTGTCTTCGCTGTTACGGACTTGTTGCAAATTGTTTTCAACTACTTGAGAATTGAGGGTTCTTGTTGGCAGTGACAAAGCGGCTTTGGCATAAATATTGATAATACTGAAGTACTGACGAACCAAGAAAACCATCTACTGATTGGCAATTGGCACATAGCAAAGTAAATCTCTACTCTCCCCTCACTATTCCAATATGGCATTATTGGGTGGGGAGGAGCATACGACAACGCAATGAACCCACTGAAAGAAAGAGAACGATTATTTTGGTAATATTAAAAAAATCAACTCTCTCATCACACTTCACAAAATTCACGATTCCGAAATAAGAACATATTTATGCAAAACTTGAAATAAGCGCATCAATATTTCTCTCGACGATGGTAAAAAGTGCTTTATGTTATGGCCTATCCAGTTCCCTCTTGTTGGGCGATTCTGTTCAGGAGCCGCCTCTTTTCGCCCACCCTGCTCCACACCTCGTCGTTTCGGATATGTTCTGACCAATGGATCCTCGCCGTGCGCCTGTAGCACCACATCTCAAAGGTCGCTGGACCCCTGATACGCCCTGGCCGATAGTCCATGTTTCGCTGTTATACAACAGCACACTCCAGACAAAAGATTAAACCAAATTCCTTCCTGACCTGTATATCAATGTAAGGCGGTTCGAGGATCTTGGATTTTTTGTTGAAGGCCCTAACGGTAATTTTCTATACAAATCTACACCGTTTGACCGATTTGACAGAAATTTTTTGACTTTGCAAAATAATGGAACCTTTGTGTCCCCCACAAACTTGTTTTTAGATAAATCCTAAACCTGGGCAACGCCGGGTACGAACAGTTAGTAATTAATAAATACGTGGTTTCATACAAAATTGACGTGGTTTATTTTATTATAAGAAAAGCTATCCTTATAAATATATCATATTTAATATTTTGTGAATATCTAAGTCTGGAATCCATTATACTTTATTTTATTATAAGAAATTTTGCGCTGTCTTTATAGATACATGATTGTATTTTCAAGTATGTAAGTCTAGAATCCATTATGACTTCCCA
Organism: Agrypnia vestita; assembly: GCA_016648135.1. Classification (NCBI taxonomy): domain Eukaryota; kingdom Metazoa; phylum Arthropoda; class Insecta; order Trichoptera; family Phryganeidae; genus Agrypnia; species Agrypnia vestita. The sequence continues at coordinate 41,406 of JADDOH010008782.1, forward strand.
TTTATGATTTTATGTAACACTTATTCACACCGATTCATTGGGATTTTATATGCATCATAATATTTAACAGTTTCTTTCATAATTTAGTGATATTTATACCATAAAATAAAAATGCACTTTGTTTTCACCACTTATATATTGAAAATATTAACATGTTTCGGTAACAATAATTCATCTTTTGGTTATGGATCTTATATCTTTTGGTATTAATAAAGGTTTACAAATTTTACAGAATGACAGTTTGATAATTTAGAAATTTTGGAAATAAAGAGCATTGAATATTATAAATAACCAGGTCATTTTTACAAATAATTATCTTTTAAATTTGTTTTCATGTTAGTACTTAATTATTATTCATTTCCCATATATTATTTTTTCATATTTTTACTGTTTACAATTCGATTTTTGTTTTTTAACTTGTTACTATACATTGTATCCTGACCAAAGAATTATTGGCCATGCAACATGTTGATATTTTCAATATTCTTGTAAGTGGTGAAAACAAAGTATATTTTTATTAATTACATTAAAAAAATTTTGGTCTTCTTGAAGGAGATTTTTAAACATACCATTTTAACAGTCTAATATGATACTTATACAAACATTTTAAGTCTCTCCAGCGAAGATAAATAAATAATAATCGACTTCTAGCGTAAAATGGGAGGAATCCACAGCTTTAATAATATCCGGTACTTCTCCAGCGAGGCTGTTTACTTCCTTGGAGGCATTTTGTCCATCAGGAACTGAAGGCCTTTATCAACAATACAGCCTTCGGCACTTCCGGCAAGCTGTCTGACTTGCGATTGGCTTCTTTTTGACTGGCGTTCTTCGAAAATGAGCTTTTGACTTTAGTATTTTATCATTTTAATTTATTTTTTTACCTTTGTTATTTAAAATAATGTTATTTGAAGTTGAAATTATTGAAATCTTCTCCCAGCAGTGGTTAATTTTTGTCGAGTGTTCTCAAATGTTAAAAAGAATGGGCACCTACAGTCCAACTATTTAGAGCTGCTATCGAGCCAAAATATAATAATAACTTCCTGTTAGGGACATATCTACGATATGCCTGGATTCTTAGCATAATTCATAGAATTAAAACGGTCGCTCAGGTGATTTGGGCATGTTGAGAGAATGAATGGGGAAAGAATGGCAAGAAAGATATATAATGCGCAAGATGTATGATGAAAGAAAGATATTTATTGATGGAGGGCGACCGTGGAAGACGCGGCATGACCAGATTAACCACGTACTGGAAGATGGTCCCGTTAGAACCTAAAAACCGTCGAGCTTGCATGCGAATATGTATGAATGTGGATGAGGCGAGAGTTGCATGTCAGGACAAAAGAGTAGGGCGCTCTATCCTCTCTGCCTACCCTCACGGGGAAACGGCGTGATGGTAAGTAAGTAAATTAATGTTCTATGCCCTCCACCATCCCTTTCCTGCCACCCCGCCAAACCAGTCATTTGGTGACCTTGGATCGGAATGTTTGAATCGCCGTAAATAAAACTTTTGACGATACAGTCCAATTAATTCCCAATAGTCCACTGGCATTCTGGAGGCGATCGAGAGACCCGAGCGAAAGCGGAATTCGATTAGTTCTGGTTTTACCTGTATTTTTGGTATCCAGATGCATTCGCATCACTACTTCTATCTTCACGATTGTGAAAAATTTCACAATCAGTATCCATTTCGACATTTCTGATTGTTAAGATAATAAGCGAAAGGATGTGAAGGCCATTCGTGGGTCCATGTTTAATGGGTTCAGTATCAGAAGCACGTACATTAAAAAGCGAGTCTTACAGTAGTCGCATATGATGTGTATCATTTGACATCTCACGATGAGCAGCGAAAGAAATTAACATCAAAAGTTACTAATAGCTATATACAGTCGAACTCGGTTATAAGGAACGCGACGGGACCAACTAAATTTGCTCCTTATAGCCGGGACTCCTTATATCCGGGATTCACTTTTTTCACAACTTTTTTTGATTGTGTGATGTTATTTGCAAGAGCAGCTAAATAAACATCCTTATCTTTCCAGAGCGATGAAACTGTGAATACTTTTTACAGACTTTTTGACGCCGATAATTTTGACTTTTTCGCGAAACTAGAGACACTTTCGTTTGTTAGTGGACATGTTTCCGATATAACAATTCGCGTTTAACTGATTAGGCTTTTAAATGCTAATACAGTAAACTGCATAAAATAAACTGTCACCATAAACATCTTGGAAACCCCCAATAATCGGAGTTATATGACCAGTGTTCTCGACATTCAGTAAACTATTGCTTGCCAATGCACGTGGGACACAAGTTTGTGTAAATCATAAAATGAACCCTAATTAAGTGCGAGCCATTTTTAAAGCAAAGTGAAAAAGTTCATTGTTATGAGTACGTATTTGTCTTTTTTTCTGTAACCCAAGCAAATATGTTTGCAGAGTTTCTAAAATTTACTCCCTATATCCGGGAATCGCGCTCCTTATAGCTGAGATCGATTGTATGGGAATATGCGCAAATCAAAATGAATTCACAGTTTTTCTCATTATAGCCGGGATCTCTTTATATCCGAGCTCGTTATAACCGAGTTCGACTGTATTTATTAATTAGTGAATACAAGTAAAGATAATGTATGTGCATGTATTTATTATTTAATTTTGCCGCACTGGGTAGGTACCGTATATCTACATACATTTGCCGGCAAACTTCTTGAAATTCTTTGACGTGGTGGGGGAATGCGCAGAAGACGAAATTTGGGTCTCGTTGGTGGAAAGGTAGATGCACAAACTTCCCCCCACTACGCCGTAGAATTTCAAGATGTTTGCCGGCTACTGTATGTACTATGTAGTGTTTGGTTGCGGTATGCCGCCATACATATTGTATGATAACTTTGAATAAATATTTAAAAATAATCACATAAATTACCTAAAATTGAGAATGTAAATCATTAAGGGTAGTTATTGTTTACATTCATGTATTTTTATTGGATAGTTTCGAAGATATAAGCCAAAATATATCAAAGGTATAACATCCACTCGCTTGACACCAGCCTCGCAACATATATACAAAATCAGAAGCTTTGGCTGGTAGTGTGCGTCTTCGCTGTGATGGCGCTTGCTGGATATTGATTTGTTTATAAACGATGATTTTTCGTCTATCGCGCGTGCTCCGCGCGCGCTCATTAGCTAAATGAAATTGCTCGTGTCTTATTTCCTGTTACGCATTTCCGTCCTTTTTCACGAAATTACTGCCACAGATTGCAGGAAAGTAGAGGAAAGATGTTACACATCAAAAACTCTTTGTTTCTACCCCCCCCCCCCCCTCCTTCTCTCTCTTTCTCTCTTCTTCCTTGAGATTGACGTTCTTCCAAAATTTCAACACTAAAGACTTGGTCATACCAAGATTTATTTAAATAATATAAAAATATAGAAAATTAGAGGTTCTCCTGCATATAAGATATATTTTTAAACTTTCGTCCAAGTAAAACACTTTGATAAAAGATAAACTTTATTTAGAAATAGTTAACACAACATAAATATCGTTCGCTGATCGCAGTTTTAACTTGAACTTGCACGCGGTATCGCGCTATGTAATACCACGTTTGAGGGCGCTCCAGAACCACCCGAAAGCCCCGTTGGTTTTTCTTTTTTCTATCGTAACAATATTGTTTAAATATTAAAAAGTTATTTACTTTTTACATGTATCGATTAGAATGTCGATTATTTACGTTTTCGTTATTTAAACGAAATGCAGAGCTGACTAGTTGGGGAACAATCTAACAATTGTTAAATAACTGAGAAGACTTGTGTTGGAGAGAAGATAGCTCATTAATCACAAATTGTTCAAAAATCGATGTGGTTAACTATAATTGAAAGTTGTTGAGTGTTAAATTTATTTTCTATAATTCTTCTATATTAAAGTTATTATTAAGTACGTATAGTGTTTGATATACGACACTGGCTTCCCACACCGAGGGTTCCCGGTTCGATTCCCGGTGAGGTCACAATTTAATCAATATGATTTACTCAAGCCTGGGTGTTTTGTGATGTATTTCGTTTCTGTAATTGGGCCTCCTGCCCTGTTGAAGCGTATTATTTTAAATATATTACATACCAACATGTATTTTTCTTATAACAACATGTATTTTCTGTCTGGGGCAATTTTTTTCTTAATTTCTTCTTACGCTTGTATGAAATCTTATTTATCGTGTCGATAATATTAATATAAATAAAAGGAAAAAATGTCATGCATTGTAATTTTTTTTCTTAAATAGAGATGCCAACACGGAATACGTGTCACATCAATATTCTTACTGTTTTCAAACTAAGCTAGACGCTTGTGCTACGAAAATAGGACTAACTTGCTGGTCTGGAGTGAGGTTCGAACTCGCGACCTTTGGATCACGAGGCGAGAGTCCTAACCACAAGACCAACAAGCTACTCTCATAAATATTTAAACTATAATATCTATTTCATTGGCACCAGGCATATCGTCTCAGGAAATGAGCGAGCCACGATTTCGTCGCGAGAACTTGACTGTTTTAATAAAATTTTCACCCTTCGAGGGAGGAAAAGTTTAATTCTAAAGCTGTAACAGTGCTTCGTTTGTTTTCAGATAAATATTTACAAACAATGCTCCATTTCGCCTTCTTTTGTCTGAAAAGCGAATTAGTTTGCTTCTTTTGTCGGCGCAAAATGTTGCCAGGGACAAATGAAACGGCCGAGAGGGCGAAATGTCGCCAGATTTGCCTGCGAAATGAAAAAAACAATGAAACATGTGGTAATCAGAATGCGCGGTGTTCTACTTTTTCGTTTTCGCAAAGAGAAATGAATGCAAATATGTTTGTAAAGGGTGATCCAAACAAAACATAAAAAATATAAAAAATTTTATCTTTCAAATCGGATATATCGGTCGATAAATTTAACTAGCTATGCCCGCGCGGCCTGGCACGCGTAGATTTTTAGTACACTGTTTGGATCGTCATAGAACTTTCGCGAACCTTCTAGAACATTTTCCTTCCAAACTTATCGAATGTACAGGAACCTTCTAGACACACCGACACATTCCGCCACTCGGCTTAAAACCTTATAGAACTTTCGGGAATTTTCTAGAACCTTCTCCTTCCAGAACTTTCTTGAGCAGGTTTTTCCGGAACCTTCTAGTTTCATCGACACTGTCGGCGCGCCTATTTTGAAACTATCTGAAGCATTTGCGGCCTTCTCATAACAAAAAAATCAAAGTCGCATATTTTCGATGTGACACCAAGGGCTATCCACCACCATAACCACCAGTGGGTGGTTGTGGCTGGTTGTGGAGAAAACTTGACGGGTAGGGAAACACGGATATATATATATATATATATATATATGTTATAATGAAGGTTTTCACGGGTGTTAGAAATGTTAGTATTAATTTCTTTGGGGGTAACCCGCGTCAAAAATCCGATCCTCAGAAGGACCATTCATCACCGACTTTCGCCTGAATCACAACAGGCATATATACATATATATATACATATATATATCTATATATATATCTATATATATATATATCTATATATATTATATATATATATATATATATATTGATTATTGGTTACATGACATTTTTTTGCAAAAAACATTTTTTGGAGTTGTCTATCTTCTTTTGACGCATTAAGAGTAAAATTTTACACAAAAAAAATGATCACGTTACTTGGAATACATGTAGCAGGAAGCCGCTTGTAGCGGGAATATGAGACCATGAAATGCGCGCATCCATCAATCTGTCAAAAATTTATTCACTTGAAATAAGTGTTTCTTTCTTTCTTTTAAATTGCTTAACAGATTGCTCCATTTACTATGCAAGTACTTTTATTTATTTTTGTTATTTACTAATAGTGAGTACCTGTTGCTCATTTCATTTAGGAGTTGCACAGTACGCGTTATGGTGCGCTTATTCATTACATCCGTTCTGCGTTTTGGGACATGAAATAGCGCGTGACCGCGATTTCGCAAATAATTATTTGGTACAAACAAGGCATAATTCTCTAGTAAGTTTGGAGCATCAATTATATTTCTTAAAATTTTAACCCCCAGCATGACTAGGCCCTCCTGTCTGCGCAACTCAAGGCTGCGGTAGTTGCAGTCCCTTAGCAGTAGCGATTTCAAAATGAAGACTACAACACACACACGTTCACCAGTTTGAAGACTACAAAGTGTACACTACAATTGTAGTACTACGAAATGAAGTGAAGTAAATGAAGTGAAGTAATGAAGTAATTGTAGTATTAATGAAGTGAAGTAATGAAGTGAAGTAATTGTAGTATTAATGAAGTGAAGTAATGAAATGAAGTAAATTAATTTTTAAATGAAATAAAGTATTTTTTTCCCAAATAAAAATTTAGCGAGCTAAAAAAAATAAAAAAAAAGGTCAACGACAAAAATATTTAAATAAACGACGATATTTTCTCCAAAGTAACATTTGGCGACAAAAAAGGTCGCCAGACAGATTTCTTCGTTCGATTCCAAAAAATTTTCAAACCATGGGGGGAGGGGTTGTTACAGTTTCCAGAAAATTCTTTCCAAAAATTTCACGTAAAAAATACACTATTTACAATGTGTTTCTCATACTTTCGATAACTTTGAAGTATATGTACTTTATAGTGTTCGCTTTGAAATGAAGTGTACTATTTGAAGTTTATACTTTCAATAACTTTGGTGTTTGTAGTTTGTATTGTGCACTACACATCAAAATGTGCGAAGTGTGCACTTCAATGTAGTGTAGTACTACATTGTAGTAGTGAGTACAGAGCGGACCCATCACTACTTAGCAGTACTTCATGGTGCATGAATGTAGGATATTCTCCTGTTCTGCGCCTGTATATGTAGCGCAAGAATTTCTGTTGAATCTATCTGCTCAATCATGTCTACGTATTTCCTTTGGTGTGGGTTCCAAAATGCCATAGGTACCATATTCAAATTTTGAACGAATAATGAAATAGTTAATTTTCTCGATGTGTGTTACGAAACCTTAAAGCCTATATAAGCAGTAAGCATGATTAGTTTACATGCAGCTTTAAAAACATAAAAGTGTCTACAGTATTTTACTATATCTATACTAATATTATAAAGAGGAAAGATTTTATTGTGTGTTTGAATTGAATAGGCTCCGAAACTACTGGACCGATTTGAAGAATTCTTTCACATTCACAATCCTACATTATCCCTGATGAACATAGGCTATAGAATATTTTCAAAAATGTTAGGGATCCGTATGAAAACTTCGATAATAATGTAACCCAACGTGTGAAAAAATTACAAAAAAATAAACCTTATATTGCGTATGCTGCGGAAATTATTGCCAATAGAGCAAAGTAATGTACTACAGTTTTATAGAGGACATGAATATCTACAAAAAAGTCCGCGACACCATATATCTAAGTATTACAGTTATGTTACAATAACTTATGTTAACATTAGATGGAAACATTGTTTTTTAGAGAACAGCGGACCCTTTGTTTTCCCTCACAAACTTATTTTTTACTTAATCCTTAACCCGTGCAACGCCGGGTACGACCAGCTAGTCAATAATATAACGGTGCAAATAAAATCTTCCTCAGACAGGTGGAATATTCTAGGCAAGGAATTTAAAGTGTACTAGAGACAGTTGAAATATTCCAGTAAGAAATTAGTACAAATTACGGAATGGTGTTTGTGTCCACTGAATTGTGCTTAATAAATGTTTGGAATTACTTAAAGAGTGTTTCATTTCTTTCCGCATCGCGGAGAACCCAAGACAATGTGTTTCAAGTAGACAATATGATTGTTCCACACTTTCTTTGATACTAAAATCTCCCCTTTCTTCCCCTTATTACCTAAGTTTCACTTTAAATGTACGTGTTAGCCACGCAAACAACTTTTCACTTAGTACGTCAGAGGGTTGCGATAATATTAACAATCCGGAAAAAATAAATATAAGCATAAACACTGTAAGATACAATTGTGATATCCACCACAATACCATTGTTCGAATGTACGCACGTGCGCGTCACTGTTCAGAGTAGGATTGAACAAAAAAGGAAAAACATCCCTATTGTCCGCTAAAAGGCTTGATATTATGTCTATCTATACAGTGTAGGGGAGAAGGAGGCACTTTTGGATAGGGGAAGATTTGGACAGTTAGAATTTTACCGCTAAAATATTTCAGCAAATTATTCTATTTTCGATATACTGTATGTCTCATAGCTAGTAGAAAAAACCTTACAGATGGATTCCTGCCTTAATAATGAATTAAATAGATGCAAGCATCCATGACCTAATATCTATAATAAAGTTTGCTTTTTTTCAATATTTCTGACTTATTTTTTGCAAAAAGTTGAACTATCATTACAGTGACTAAAATTGATTATGAAAAATTCATCAAATAGGCTGTGGGGCACATTTGAAAGAGATTTAAACTTTTACTAGAATGCCTGCAATTCTCTCATAGCATTTTATTGGCATATTTGGTTAATAAACTATTCTATGTCAATAATGTCACCTTCAATATCCATTAGAAAATTTTTGAAAATTAAATGGGAAAATTCGATAACATAGTCAATATATTTTGTCTAAATCTGCCTCCCTCTCCCCAACTTTGGAAGTACTTTGGAATACTGTGGACATAATTGCAGTATTTTACTGCTACTTTTTACTGTATATATTATGTTACTGTTTGTATAATGTTCTTCAGCCTTGGTGTTCTCTTCCTTCCAGACATCCGATTTTCAGCAATCTTTCCCGGATTATTTAAAAGTTTTATTTTTTTAACAAATAATCCGTTGACTGAGGGATAAAACTAAAGGCAGCTAAAATTAAATGAAATATTTTGAATGCAGTCACCGAGGATTAATAATTTATTTTTAGCGAAATTTAAAATAAATTAAATTTTAATAAATATTATTATTAAGTTCTGCGGGTTAACTATTTTGCAAGGCTTGCAAGGCCATTATCAAACAGTTTGATATGTGTATCGATTATAATATCCCATCCTTACATAGAACTCGACAAATGTCACCACTCATTGCCACAATTCCAGAACGAATTACCAAGTCGAATTTGGCGATCAGGAGATTATTAAAGACTGGTAATGAATATGGTTATATGGTTGACATTTTCAATGACAATCTAGTGAAAATAAAGTTATCACTTAAAGAGACGATATTACTTCAATACCAACCTCCACTATTACTGTATTACTTTATATATGTTTAGATGAATAACATTTTTTATTTTTTTATATAGGTACACATGCGACAGAAAAGCTCCAAAGGTGTGGAATATTTGATGATTTATTATCTCGATAAAACAATTACAAGTTGTACATAGGTACGATTACAAAGACAAGGATAGATACTGGATGGACTAAGGCCTCCGGCCTACGCCGGGGGTCGTTGAGAGACTGACATGCCCGTATGGGACGTTGGCTGCTTTTTATATGTATTGCCAACTTTATTGAAGTCTAGCTGTATGTATGGATTGCTGACTGTGCAGTGACCTGTAGACCCTGCTGTGTCTCGATTTGCTTATGCGGCATTCTTGCCACGCCTGTGTATGTTTGTGGCCTAGATTGGTCGTTTGTTTACTGTGGTAGAAAATGCCACAAATTTATTTCGTGTTTAGAGATTTCATTAATTTAATGAAATAATTAATCACAGATTAATAACGCGCTAATTGATTTCCATGTTTTCATTTGTCTCCTGAAGTCACGACCCGTGACGTATACATGCAATGTATGCACTAAGGAATGCACTTTTATTATTATTATAATATTATTTAGATTTATAAAAAACATTGTATTATACGGTTTTGGGAGGCCTTACAAGTCGCATGAACTCGCTCAGTACGGCATTGATTTCTACAAAAGATTCCCATCTATCATTTACATTTTAGTCTAGGTATAATATACTTTTCTCTGCAGTAACTTAATCTCTTATTTCTCTTTGTTTCAGGTAAGCTACACCCCTTTCTTCATTAGAGATGAAATTCTTTCAGACAAGGATATCCAGACAGGAATTTGTATGTAACTCGATATGTTTTCAATTAATTTATTCTATGTGAGCACTGTTTTGATAGGCGTTTTATATACAAATATTTTAGTATTAATGTTTTTCTTTATATTGAAAAGAGATGATAGAAATGATTGCGCGCTTTCAGGGCCTCTCGCAGTTTGTCACTCGGTTATTCTTACAACAATACTATGGAACACTCAAGAATGCTCCACAGGTCTCCCGAGTCGACTGCACGGTTATCACGGAGTCTCAAAGAATATAGAAAGCGGTGTCACCTGCGTGCGCACGGTGGAGCAAGGCACTTATTCTTGACGTTTAACCAACGCGATATTAGCAATAGAGCGAGCGAAGTGTGACCAGCGTTTGTGATACAAAATGACCTACTGGCAGGAAAGAGTTTTTGTCTTATTTCGAATATTGAACAGAATTTACTAGAAAGTGATCGAAGCAATAAAAACAGCGTGAAATAGTGCAAATTAAGAAACAGTGTAATAATAAGTGTGTAACGGATTCTAGAGACATTTAGTAACTGTAAATTTAAGGGAGGTACTCCGATTTAATGTCCAGTGACTTTTTTTGGTAATAAATTAAACTATAAATTGTAAAAGTTTTTTTATTTGCCTCCTACAGTCATATCCCGTGATAATATATTTTTGATTATGACATATAATTATATTTAAAATGTGTGCAGTTACCTCAATCAAACTTTGTAACAAGTCAGTATTGTTTTGCTGATTTTGCTAATGCAAAACAATGGCTTTCCGCGTAAAAGGTATGGATAAAGTTTTCATAGAAGACGTTACCGACGTTACAGTAAGTTAAGGGCAGACAGACAGCGGTGTTATTATTTTCGTGATAATTCTTAAATGATATTTAGCCAAAACCAGGCACCCGCCCACCCAACTAGACCAAATTGTATGGCGCATCCAATCTGTGCTGAACTGAACTGAAAATCTATTACATTATATTATTTTAGTTCGTTACGAATCGGGATCGTGTGTTTCGCCTTTACATTTTTGCCCCGTTTGTTGCGGAGAATAATGACCCTTATTCGCACGAACATCGTATCGGGTCTCGTTCGTTTTTCCATTAATGTATTCCTCGTTACGGCCATAGATATGAGGGGTATTATTACATGTATTATTTTAGCCCGCAACACAGTGTTAGCCACCTCTCCCTGCAGAGGCGAACGCGCTTTATTTTGGGATTATTTTTGATATAATAAAATATTTTTTTAAAATAAAACACTAATCACTTTGTTTTCACCACTTTATTAGATATAAAATCTACGTGTTTCGAGAACAATGTTCTCTGCTCCAGGATCGTCTGTGTAATAAAATCAATATATATATATAAACACACACACAAATGAATATTTTATATGCGATATTGCTTATTTTTTTGATAGCTAACGTTTTACAAAAAATAAGCCGGACAATTCTCGACGACCCGAAGTGTAAAGAATATTTTCTATTCAAAATTGAATGAAGGAGACACCCCGAAGTTTTTGCTACTAGCTATGTGACACCCTGTACACCCTGTACACCCTGTATATATATATATATATATATATAAAGAAACCCGTGTTTCCCTTTCCGCCAAGTTTTCTCCACAATCAGCTACAACCACCCACCGGTGGTTATGGTGGTGGATAGCCCTTGGTGTCATATCGAAAATATGCGAGTTTGGTGGGGGTGGCTGTGCGTGGGTGACGAAAATGTGCTTTCTAGCATATTGTTTTGTTTTGGGAAGGTCGCAAGTGCTTCAGATTGTTTCAAAATAGACGCGCCGACTGTGTTAGTTAGTCTAGAAGGTTCTGGAAAAACCTGCTCTAGAAAGTTCTGGTAGGAGAAGGTTCTAGAAAATTCTCGAAAGTTCTATAAGGTTCTAAACTGAGTTGCGGAATGTGTGTTTAGAAAGTTCCTGTACATTAAATAAATTTCTTGAAAGTTCTGGAAGGAGAATGTTCTAGAAGGTTCGCGAAAGTTCTATGACGATCCAAACGGTGTACTAAATATCTAAGCGTGCGAAGTCGCGCGGGCACAGCTAGTTGAAATATATAAACCATGCAAGTGTGTTACGAGGAAGGGAATGTTGAGGGGAGGGGGTAGGGGGTCCTAGGAATTAATTATGGAATTTCATCTGAAGGGGATGGAATCTTAAGTGGAAAAATATTCAATAGTGGATTGTGCACAAATTTCGTCTGGTTATTTATTATATTTTAATCAATATTAACACTTTTCCTTATTTCAAGTATTTCTAGATTATTTATTTGAGGGATCTTATAACTAATATGTAAAAATTTTAAACCTTTATTAAATGTATGATCATATTCTATTCAATGTTTTGCAAAATCCGACTTAACATTGCTAGTTAAAGCTTTGACATTCCATAATTAACAATTCCGACCCCTCCCTCTCCTCTCACAGTCCATTATACCGTAACACACTTGCATGGTTTATCTTTTTCAATATTAGTACACAAACAATCATGAAGAAGAGAACATTGTTCTCGAAACATGTAGATTTGATATCTAATAAAGTGGTGAAAGCAAAGTGATTTGTGTTTTATTTTAATAATAATGTCACCACAAAGTTCAAACCTTCATTCAGAAGAAAAAATATTCTTCGAACAGTTAAATAATTTGTTATGAATCAAACAATTAATTAAATGTTTTAGCCCCCACAAAGCATGATAACTTTTCTATGAACATAAGATCCATTACAGAACTCTATATAATATATAGAGTTCTGTAAGGAATATTTGTTAAAGAGATCGTTGTAGAGAAACATTCAGCGGCGACTATCACACTTCTTAAAGCGTCTCTTGCATTTAGTATGGGATTCTTTAATTTATTACTTTTTTAATGAAGCTGATAAAAAGGAATTTAAGCAACGTGATGGTTATCGTGCTAAAAAGTGAACGTTTTATTAAAAAATTCACAGGTTATATACACGACGGATACACAGGGCGCTACTTGTATATTTGATGTTGCCATGTTAAAATATTATATTCTAACTATCTGGTGCGTTCAGTGGTAACGTTGAAGCATGACTATTTTGTAAATGTAAGTTTTGGGAAAAAAATAAAAATCAAATATTTACGCTACAGATTTTTATGATATATCAAAATATGAATACTATGATAACAATTGTGATAGAGATACTACGAAATGTATGCTGTATACCGATTTTTTTTCTAAATTGGTTACGTAAAAGTCATAGTGCAATGTTTCCACTGCACGCCCCTGCTAATTATTATACATGTAAACTAACTAACAGAATACTAGGTAAAAAAAACAGAAACCTGGAGTCAAAAAAAAAAATAGAGATTTTAAAATACCATAAATATTGCAACGCAACAAATACGACTTTGACAGCCGCACTGAATTTCGAATGAATGAATGCGTTTTGAAAACAAATAGCCGACAAATACGTCGTTTGTACGATAAATTTTATGAAAAAACGATCGTAAACTCGCACGCAATCAGACAGCTGACGTGAATTCATTATGGCGTCGCTGGTTCTGGCATCGCATTTCCGCTGCACGCGGCGCGCGCAACTTCCGTTACAACATTTTTTTAAAGATCGAATAAATAATTTCTTGGCTCTGTCCTCGGTGACATGTAAACAAGCCGGGGCCGCCGGGCTCCGAAATAGCCGCTCGCTGCTCGCGCCGGCAGATGGCCCGCTTATTAATACCGCGGCGCCCTGTCACACTGCGGGTTGTCGCAGTCGCACCTAGTGATGGTCAAACCGTTATCTCAACCGGTTACGGTTACTCGATATCTGTACCTGATCGTATCGATAATTTGTAACTGTGATAATCCCTTCCAGATTGGTGTTACTTGGACTTACTAGAACTTGGTTGATGTTACCGATTCAAAAACAACTTTATTATTATTATTTTTTTTAAATAGTCAAATTTTTATTTGGTAAATGTACAAATTTAAGAGCGGCTGTATTTAATATAATGTAATTAATACACATTTTTATTACCGCTTACCCGCTTTTAAATGAGAATTTATTTTCGTGTTTAAAAGGGGGGGGCATTGTCATACATGTATATATATCTACCTATTGTTTATGTAATCATTAGTGTAAGACATTAGATTAATTAATAAAAATTAAGAAATTAAATTAAGTAAGATGTAAATAATACAAGAAAATGCTTTCAAATGACATTTTCCAGGAAAACCAATAACATTCAGTTTGCCTACTCAATAAACAATGCTCAACTAGAAAACAAATGCGAATTAAAAGACCTCGGAATAATTCTCGACAGTAAACTTATTTTTAAAGCGCACTTTGACCATATTATCTCCAAAGCCTACAGTATGCTGGGATTCATACTTCGAACCTGCAAACAATTCAAAAATCCTCACTCATTAAAAATTTTATATTATTCCTACGTTCGCAGTCACTTGGAGTATGCATCTCAGGTCTGGAATCCACAACAGACAACATACATTGCGAGAATAGAACAAATTCAGAACAGGTTTTTGCGTCGCCTCAATGGTAAATCCGGCATATATTTCGACTCATATATGGAAGCAATGGATTTCTATAACATGAGAACCCTGGAACACAGAAGAGCACGAGCTGATCAAATACTACTTTTCAAGGTACTTCAGGGACATATTGACTGTCCCAGCCAATTGGAGCTGGTTTCTCTCCACGCTCCATCAAGGCGAACCCGACAGTCCGTGCTCTTCCATGTACCCATAAGCAGAACCTCTTATGCACAAAACTCATTCATCCAGCGAACATGCAAAGCATACAATGACCACTTCAATGACATTGATATATTTAATACCAACATCTCAGCTCTTAAAAATCGTATTTAAACCGCTTATATTATATTACTAGTTTCTATCTTCACCGGATTAACTGAGACCGACCATCATCATACACACACCACAGCCAAACTCTCATCACTCTTTACACATACCCCCATATCTGTATACAACGTCACGCACAGAATACATACGCACTCCACTCAGCCACAATCCCATACACCTCACTCCACTTCCCCATCTATCTCCCACTCCTATCCCTCTATTTAATATATGTTCTCTTTATTGCTTGATTTAACATTTTATGCCGTGGATCTCTATAATTGGTCTACGAATTACCTAGTACGTTATGTATTATTATAATAAATTGTATACTGTTGAGATTCCCAAAATAAAAAAATAAAAAAATAATAAAAAAAAAGAACACAAAAATATAAGACATTAGATTAAGTAAATAAGATATACACAAGGAAACGTTATAAAAATTGAAAATTAATAAGGTATTGTAAAATCTTTTCAAAGTATGTCTATATTGATTGTTTTTGGTAAGATTTTTTCATTGCGTTATTATGATTGTTTTACGTAGAAGATTTTTCAATTTAGTTTTGAAATTCCTATATTTTTTCCGTCTTCATTTCATTGGGAAGAGTATAAAAGAATGATACTCCTTGATAGATGAAATGGTGTTGAGCTATGCTAGTATTACATTTAGGTATCAAAATACTTCCAGCGGATCTCGGTCTCTTACTAAAACATCCAAATTTACTATTTATTATAAACTAACACTGGAAGAATACAAGAATGAGTGATTTAAAACACTAGTACAACATGAATATATGACAAGACAAATAACTAATAAGAACTTAGAAATAAAAAAAAAGC
This sequence comes from Agrypnia vestita, assembly GCA_016648135.1. NCBI lineage: Eukaryota > Metazoa > Arthropoda > Insecta > Trichoptera > Phryganeidae > Agrypnia > Agrypnia vestita. Next base: position 57,110 of record JADDOH010008782.1, read on the forward strand.
AAACAATTGTTACGGAGACAAGACCAAATAGTGCGTTATACCAAAATTATTCAACAAATTACTGGAGAGAATAAAAAATGTAACGGGACAAAAAATATTAAAAAAAACCCTAAAGAGATACCACAGTGATTTGTGAAGTGAAAACTTAAAAGCATAAAAGTTTTAAAGTTTATAGTTTTATTTTATATAACAATTTAAGGAAATTTAATTAAAGAAATGTACATATACTCTAATGAAATCCTTACGTTTAAACTTTTAATACCATAGACGTACTATAAATATAGACTGGTCACTAAAAAAGAAATCTGAGACATCTAATTTCTATTATCTAACATCTATTACGTACTAAATGTATTAGTCAGAAAGAGATGAAATTATTTTCATAACCATGTAAAAGTAAGGACAATAAAACAATTTTTAACAACGAATGCATATGAAGTTCTAGCGAATCGCGATATTTACTCTATGGTATTTTCTCTTTCGTTCTTATAGCGCAGCATATGTGTAAAAGAGATACAAATATAAACAGGGTTGTGTATTATATTAATATTTTATATATATATCGCGCGGACATTTATACATTTTAGACACCCGTAGACCAACTCCCGTAATGTGCGTCTATGTTGACAGTAATTCGTGTTGTCGTTCTGTGTAGCAGACATTTTGGTTTGTAACTAGTCTATATTTATAGTACGTGTATGGTAAATACAATTTTGCAAGAGGTAAAAAATAAAATGGCAACAAAAAAAAAATGTCGGGAATCCAGTCAATTATACTGGCTGTACTGCTTATAGATACTTAATTGGTTGTACAATAATTCACGCGACAATATTACGGTATGCAAACACAGCACAAGCTATTGCTGATAGCTGCGTAGCAAGAGAGTGCGGCAGGATGGCGTCTCTTAATTTGTAACATTTGTTTTAATATTCTTTAATTTATAACTTCTCTCTCTCTATCTCTCTCTCAAACCGTCTGTCTTTCTCATTTATTCGGACACACGTTCACTCAGATACGTTACATTTACTAAACTGTCTAGTAGTTGTAGATTAAATGCAATAGGTACATAAAGATGCAGGTTTGGTAGTAATCTAAACTAATTTATAAAGAAGAAAAGTTTTGTAATCTACTCATCCGATTTCAGAAATTGTTTCACCAATATTTAGAATGGACCACAAGGTGTACATAGGTTATATATTATCCCGTTAAAATTAAAGGGAATTTTGTGGTGACCTATTTTACGACTAAAGTCGACTAAAAAATGATGCGTTTTTTACGAACGCTGCCTTAACGGTAAGAGATATTTAAATACTTTCTGAAGAGAAGTTGTAGAACTCGAAAAGTTGTATAAAAAATTTGTGACGACATATATCTATATGTTGAGGTTAATACACAAGTTGATAAAATATGACTAAAAGTTACTAAAAATCTACGCGTGCGAAGCCGGGGGCACAGTTCAATATGTAATTTAGTTGTAATATAATTAAGCTACAATTGAAGAGGTCAACGCTTGGATGAGTTTTCAAAACAATAAAAATCAAGTAATTAATATCTGGATGACCTCTGGCCTCTTGAAACTGGAGTATATAAAGTGTTTGACAATCTTATTAAGAAAAACGAGCCACTGTTTATGTGTTCTTTGGGAGGAGTTTGAAAGTTTGTAAGGTCTTCAGATAGCCCTCAGTGGTAAGATAAAACAAACGTACAAACTTTCTCTGTGAGCTTTCTATTATTTTATGTGTTGTTTCACCAACACAGCACGTTGTTTCAAACACCTTGTGTTGTCACCTGTTTTGATAGCATTGACCTGTGGAGGTTTCTGTTGTGAGTTTGTGTGTAGTCTCCAAAAATAAGTCTGAAATTTTGAAACGTATATGGAAGTCTTTTATACGATGGCCAAGAATTACAACCTGTATGAGCTGGCTTAAGTGATCACTCTACACATTGCAACGTTCACCAATTCCTCCGTAAGAACATCCAGACATCAATAAAATTTGATGTGTGGATACCTCTGTACAGGGTTATTTGGAAAAATATATTAACCTCGCAGGATTATATTCCTGCTTTGATTATGAGTCGAAAATGTTCAAGCAGTCATGACCTAATATCAATAGTTATGGAGTTATGCAATATCAAATTTGCATTTTTTTTTCAATAATTCTTATTTTTTACAAAACGTTGAACTTTCACTACAGTAACCGATATCGATTACGAAAAAGTCATTCGTTTCAATACAAGTTAAATAAAATGATAAAAACCCCGAAAATTTTCCAATTGGAATTCGAAGGTTTTGACAACACAAGTGACTTGTATTAAAGGGAATGAATTTTTCATATTCGATATAAGTAACTGTAATGATAGTCCAGCGTTTAGTAAAAAATAAGTCAGAAATATTGAGGAAAAAATGCAAAATTTGATGTCGCAAATCTCCATAACTGTTGATATTAGGTCATGATAGCTTGGACATTTTCGACTCACGATTTTGACACAAAATCCCGCAGCCAGATTTTTTTCCAATCACTTTGAACAAGGTCGACTGTTCTGGTCGGGTTGAAAGCACTAATGGTCTCTACTTTATCAGCGCGTGTTGATAAACACCGCCATATTGACGAGCGTTTTGTTTCCGAAGCAGTTTCACGTCTCGCTTAAATACAACATTCCAAAACAATCTACGTGTTGATTGATAGATTAATCTCGCTAAGTATTTCGGCCAAGTTTGTATATTGCGGGCACGGATTTTTAATCCTAAAATGTGTCATTATTAAAAGTTTCTAGGATATCTCTACATGAGAGAGTGCGGGCATTATCCTTGGCTTTACCCAACCGAGTTCCTCCAGGGTATGCTTGGCTGCAATAGTCTAGAGACCAGAAGGAAAGTGTATCGAACTTTTATCGATTGTTGCGGGGTATGATCTATAATCCTAAAATTAAATTTGATATTCTTGGTAACAAATTTGATAACGAATGAGGATAGATTTACAACTTGATATAAATGTGATATTCTTGGTAACAAATTTGATAATGAATGAGGATAGATTAACAACTTGATGTGAATGTGATATTCTTGGTAACAAATTTGATAATGAATGAGGATAGATTAACAACTTGATGTGAATGTGATATTCTTGGTAACAAATTTGATAACGAATGAGGATAGATTTACAACTTGATATAAATGTGATATACTTGGTAACAAATTTGATAACGAATGAGGATAGATTTACAACTTGATATAAATGTGATATACTTGGTAACAAATTTGATAACGAATGAGGATAGATTTACAACTTAATATAAATGTGATATTCTTGGTAACAAATTTGATAATGAATGAGGATAGATTTACAACTTGATATAAATGTGATATACTTGGTAACAAATTTGATAACGAATGAGGATAGATTAACAACTTGATGTGAATGTGATATTCTTGGTAACAAATTTGATAACGAATGAGGATAGATTTACAACTCGATATAAATGTGATATTCTTGGTAACAAATTTGATAACGAATGAGGATAGATTTACAACTCGATATAAATGTGATATTCTTGGTAACAAATTTGATAATGAATGAGGATAGATTTACAATTTGATATAAATGTGATATACTTGGTAACAAATTGATAACGAATGAGGATAGATTAACAACTTGATGTGAATGTGATATTCTTGGTAACAAATTTGATAACGAATGAGGATAGATTTACAACTTGATATAAATGTGATATTCTTGGTAACAAATTTGATAATGAATGAGGATAGATTTACAACTTGATATAAATGTGATATACTTGGTAACAAATTTGATAACGAATGAGGATAGATTTACAACTTGATATAAATGTGATATTCTTGGTAACAAATTTGATAACGAATGAGGATAGATTTACAACTCGATATAAATGTGATATTCTTGGTAACAAATTTGATAACGAATGAGGATAGATTTACAACTTGATATAAATGTGATATTCTTGGTAACAAATTTGATAATGAATGAGGATAGATTTACAACTCGATATAAATGTGATATTCTTGGTAACAAATTTGATAACGAATGAGGATAGATTTACAACTTGATATAAATGTGATATTCTTGGTAACAAATTTGATAATGAATGAGGATAGATTTACAACTTGATATAAATGTGATATACTTGGTAACAAATTTGATAACAAATGAGGATAGATTTACAACTCGATATAAATGTGATATTCTTGGTAACAAATTTGATAACGAATGAGGATAGATTTACAACTTGATATAAATGTGATATTCTTGGTAACAAATTTGATAATGAATGAGGATAGATTTACAACTTGATATAAATGTGATATTCTTGGTAACAAATTTGATAACGAATGAGGATAGATTTACAACTCGATATAAATGTGATATTCTTGGTAACAAATTTGATAATGAATGAGGATAGATTTACAACTTGATATAAATGTGATATACTTGGTAACAAATTTGATAATGAATGAGGATAGATTTACAACTTGATATAAATGTGATATACTTGGTAACAAATTTGATAACGAATGAGGATAGATTAACAACTTGATGTGAATGTGATATTCTTGGTAACAAATTTGATAACGAATGAGGATAGATTTACAACTTGATATAAATGTGATATTCTTGGTAACAAATTTGATAACGAATTTGTTACCAAGAATATCACATTTATATCAAGTTGTAAATCTATCCTCATTCTTATATGTATTACTTGTCATTAGTGTTTGAACAGAATTGTTTCTTAGAATTGTGCAGAAATTCAAAAGCCTTAATTAATTCTTAAAATTATATAGCATCTCTTTCTAATACTTTTAATATAAATACAAGTTATTGAATGTAAAATATTTAGATTGATAATGCCCCCATCAAAATAATCAAAAAGATAGAACTTAAAAAACGATTGTTTTTATTTCCATATTATGTGCCTTTATAAGGAACCTATTATATATATTATATATATTATATATTTATATAAATTTTGGAAACTGTCGAAATCCATTTCTGTATTTAGTTTAGTTATAAATTACACCTGATTATAAGAGGGACTGTTTCTCTCAAAACTATTGTAGGTAGTCATAAATTTAACTCAACGTGTGTGCATTATAGTGTTGTAAATTAAAATAATCATATTTTGTATATCTCTGAAAAAGTCTTGGTAATCTTGCCCTCGCAAAGTGACGGATCCAAATAATATAATGCGTAATACATACACTAATTTGGGAAACATCAAAAGCTCTCAGCAGTGCCGGCTCGTGCGTGTGAATATATTACAAGAAATACAATAAGACACCGGGCAGAGCAGGCAGCCAGCGTCGATAACAAACTAAAATTACAACACTGAAAAATATAGTGAAGAAAAATAAGAAAATAATGAAAAAATAGGCACTCTCACCTAACCCATAGCCCACAACTTAATGTACCTATGGTAAAAAGTTGTGAAGCAATCCATGAAAAAGTTTATCTTCATCAATGGAACACATTTAAGGGAAAAAATTGGGTGTAAAACGTCACATTTCAGCAAGAATAATGAATTTGTTTATATGGTTGACGTTTTCAATGACAGTCTAGTGAAAATTTTAGTTTATACTTAAAGAAACAATATTATTTCATTACTAACTGCTGTTAACATATACATTAATGTGTAATATATATTTTTTACACACATTACTGCTCCGTATTTTATATTTTTAATTTTAATTTTAACACTCCTATTTTAATGCTTATATTATGTTTTAAATTTATATTTTTTATTTTTATTTTTAAGTTTTATGCTCATATTTTAAAGGTTATACCTGATACTTTCACTGCTTATACCTTTTATTGCTTTTTATACACGTACTTTATATTCATATATTTTTATTTTACTGCTTATTCATGATATTGTTTAATGTATATACTTTTTGATTTTATGTATTATTTTTTATGTAAAAGCCTGTAATGGGCGTAAAAAAAGAAATTAATAATTAAATAAATTTAAAAAAATAATGTTCTAGTTATTTTCTCCGTGTCAATATTTACCCTCATTGTACTTAAATGATTGAATATTTTCTTTAATTCTCCGTTTCGTTCACAAAGCGATACATTAAGTTATTATTGAATTTTTAGCCTTTTTAAGACACGCTCAAATGAAATACATGGGAATTAATGTTTTGCTCGCAATAGGCATGATGACAGCATTAAAGAATGAAAAATAAGTGATCATTAAGTGAGAAAATATTTTGAAAGGGTTCTAAAAAATGATCCAGTTTTAATAAGATTTTTAACTCTGGAAGACTGTGCTAAAAAGTACCTTCGGGAACGTTGGTGTACCACAGTAATGATTAAAATATGACACGAGGTTTTTAACTTAAGACCGTCATCCCTATTAATATTTACCGGGTGCTTATATATTTCAATTGCCTCTTTGACCAGGCGCGTGTGGTGACTCTTGGGCTTTCCTAAGATTTTCGGCTCAAACGAAAAATGTTGGCCCGTATCTAGAAAGTGCTAAGCCAATGCCAATTTTTCATGCTCTTTTATGCTCGTCAATCCTCTTTGAAATCGTGCGTGCTGTTTGTCCCGCATAAACATTGTCGCAATCTTGACACAGAAGATCCTGAACGGCCGTGAAAACCTGAAAGCATTTTTTCTCATCAAAAATGCTTAGAGATCACAAATTCTTAGGTAACCAGGGATGACATCAAAGCTGGGGTATGCCATGTCAAGGTTTGCAAAGGGTTAACAAGCTCGTGACATTTAAATCAATCAATCAATTAGCCCTTTATCCTGAACTTAGATTTTTGTGTAAGATAAAATGCTTTCCCTGTTTAAAGAATATCTCTAAGTTCAGTGTGCCTTTTGGCAAAGGCCTCCTCCAACAATTTCCATTGAGTTCTATCCCTGGCGACCCTTCTCCAGAAAGGGCCTGCTGTTAATTTTAGTTCATCCTCCCATCTCTTGGGCTGTCTTCCCCTTTTCCTTTTCCCATCTCTGGGGTACCAGCATGTAACAATTTTACTCCACTTTTCCCGAGTGCTCCTTAGCATATGGCCTGTCCATCTCCATTTCAGTTGGTCTATCTTCGTTAGTACATCCATAACCTTCGTTTTGGCTCTTATAAAGGTGCTTTGTTTCTTTTCTTGCTTCTTGATACCTGTCATGCTTCTCTCCATCGACATTTAAATAGTCTGGTAGAAATCGGCCTATTTCTGTTTTAGTCACGTGCTTCCTAGCACAACGAATAAATCTCCAGTGTATACATTAGATCATAAGCACAAATTTCTAAACAAATTGTACAAAAATGTCTCTTACGAAAAAGCGAATGTAGTATACTGTGATTGCGTCAGCGCGCTCCGGAATAGCGAAATGTCGTACATACATTATGTAGTTTTTTCTACGTTCCAGGGGTGTACCGTTCCTACCCTTGCAATTCACCCTTTACTGCCGCCTTCAGGAAAGCAACCCCCGTTTCAGTGCGGCGCCGCTACGCCTCTGACTGGGTCTTTTAATATTTATGGACTCGAATATTTTACCTTTTTGGAAATTTATTAAGGTCTGCGGACAAGACGCCACCTGTCGACGCTTTTACGGACGTCGCGACGCGTTTGCGGAATAAATAAATATCTCCGCCTCTGCTGGCGACATCTGGCGACGAGACGAATTAGACGCGCCTCGCTGATTTTATTTCGGCATTTGATTGAACGAAAAAAACATAATTCATTTATGTGAATCAGCGCAGTCACTTTCGCACTCGCGGGTCCGCCTGTTGTGTTTACTATGCGGATGTGATATATTTATTGAATTTTCATTGGAGTATTTGCATACTGAAAAGTAATTTATCATTTTTTAAGTACGAAGTGTATATTTTCAGAGGGATTTTGTATTCGTATTGGATTTTTTTAAATAATTTCTTTGTTTGTTGACATATTTTTCAACCCTGGTAAATTCTAGTGCAACAATGAAACACTTTTGTCTCAGGTCGTCAAAGCATCGTGTATTTATTTTATTTAATTTCAATAAAACAAACAAAAGAGAAAGAAATTTAGATAAAAGTTTTTAAAACAGATTTGTAAACCAAAATGAAGACTTTAAAATAATTTTTCACAGAGTTATGGTTTGTACTTTTTTGGTGTTCAAAAGGCTTACGACCCATTATACGGCTGACTTAAGTGATCACTTTACACAATGTAACATTCACAATTCCACCCATGATAGACTACCACATCTATCAAATTTTTGGAAGTTGTACGAGTATGTATGTTTTAACTTGCACAACTTGTTTCGTATGTGAGTTGTATTTTTACTACCGCCACCTAAAGTCCAAAGCTTTTTCGTTCGCGTAATCCAATTAAGATGTCACTATTGATAATGGGATGTCTATATTTTTAAATACCCGTAAGCCCTACGAACACCCAAAAATACATCTTTACCTATTTTCTCATATACAAATATAGCTTCGTCTCTATGAGATATCTATAATATACCTTGATTATTGATGTCCCTGGGAATAAATTCCAGCATTGTGTTTTTAAAAAAATTGTACATACTTAAAATATTCTAAGTGTATGTCTTTTGCAAGGTGGCCAAGAGCTTATGATTGAGGAGTAAAGACTAAAGACGGATATAAAAAATCATATATTTATTTATGTTATTTTCGTACACAAATTTCGGCATTCTAACAGATTTGGTGAGTTAATATGTAAAAAGAAGATGAATAAAAATAATAATAAGAAGAATAAAATAAGAAGAAGATTACTTCTTCAATGAATGATTTATAACTTTGTGGTGACATATTTAATAATTAAATAAAACACGATTTGGTATACACCACTAAATATTTCTTTTCTTTATTCAAGATTCAACGATGTTCCCTTCGTTCCCGAAACTTGTAGAGTTGTTTATTCATCTTGAATAGAGAAAAGAAATATTTAGTGGTGTATACCAAGTCGTGTTTTATTAAATTATAAGAAGAAGATGTTGAACCATATCCTTGATCAGCTTGCTGTAAGAGATATTGGAGCGCCGAGATGGGCGGGCGAAAAAGGTATGATCGAGAGTCTCCTCTTCCGAACCACATTTACACGTCGAACTGTCCACTATGTTGTTCTGAAGAAATTGACAAAGGCCATCATTCTGGAGCTAGGCTAGGCGAGTTTGCTAGGCATATTGTCTATATACTATTTAATTGCTTCCCCTTGCCTTTTTACTTAAATATATTAAAATAATGGTTATTTTTCTTCTAAAATTCTCTTCTTCTAACCCTTATCCTATTGGGTCGGGGTCCCTGCACCGCATAGAAGGTTCCAACTTTCCCTGTCTTGGGCTTTGCTCTCTACATTAACCACAGTTGCAACCTCGCTTCGCAGCAGTCCTCCAACTGTTTCCGCCAGCTCCTCCTAGGATGGCCGCTTGGTCTTCTGCCTTCTGGTCTTGCCTAGAATATCCGCTTGGCAGCCTGTCTGCCGGCATCCGCAGGATATGTCCCAGCCACCGCAACTGTGATTTCTCGATAAACGTCAATAAAGGTTCTACTTCGAGACATTCTCTTATTTGAGTATTTCTGATTCTGTCCCTTCTGGTAATTCCTACTGTTCCTCATAGAAATCCCATCTCGGCGGCCTGTAGCCTTGAGCGGGTTCTTTCGGTCACGAGCACTGATCGTGACCGTACACTAGGGTTGGCCTGAAAACTGATTTGAATACTGCCAACTTTGCTCGCTGGCTGAGCTCCGCTTTTCTAAGTACGGGATAATACAGGGATCGTGCTACCTGTCTTGCGGCTCCTGTTCTCCTATCCAATTCCCTTTCTTGCATTCTATCCTGATTTGATGATAACCTAACCTAACCTAACCTAACCTAACCTAACCTAACCTAACCTAACTTAACCTAACCTAACCTAACCTAACCTAACCTAACCTAACCTAACCTAACCTAACCTAACACAGAGGTATTTGAAACTGTTCACCTGTTTTAGATGTCTGTTCTGGCACATATGTTACATTGATCTTCGCTTCTGCCAGTCACCAATCTTTTAATATAAATACAAGAAAATAAAATAAATTATTTCAGCTAATTAATTCAGACAAAGCGCAAATAAATAATTTTTAATTTTAAAAATATTGATTGTATTATTTGTATATATATATAAAAAGAAGTAGATAGATATTTCTTTTATTTGATTAATTACACCAACATGTTTCAGAAAAACCTTTCCATCGTCAGGGTGTTGTATAACTGTCAAAATATCAGAGTGAAATGTCTTTTGTTTCTTGTTTTTCAAATAACTTAGGAAAACAAGAAACAAACGACACTTCATTCTGATATTTTGACAGTTATACAACACCCCGACGATGGAAAGGTTTTTCTGAAACGTGTTGGTGTAATTAATCAAATTAAAATGAAGTAGATATATACAAATAACACAATCAATATTTTTTTTAAAATCAATCTAAAGTGTTGCTGAATCAATTGAAAAAATTTATAATTTTGATTAAAATTTAATTAACAAGCCCAGGTCTACTAATTTACGATATTTTATTTTTAATTATTTTTATCTCAAGTCGTACTGACGTCACGTTTCCTGTTGTAGAATTATGTTGAAGCACTTTAATTTATTATCGATTACTTTACCTCTTTGATTTCCAGCCTCTCGGATGATTTCGGAACAAAGATTAGAATTTAATATCGAGGACTCGGGGGAATAATTGTTGGAAGCGTTTTTAAGAGAAATATTATTAATTGTGTCACGCCTGAATATTTCCTGATTAAATTTGACCTCCCTCGCTTTGTCGTAGTCCAGGTAACAAAGTGATTGTTAAAAGGACAGATCGGATTTCCGGGAACAATTCTGTTTCCGTTTGTACCTGGCGTTATTCAAAAACAGCTGTAATTCGTCAAAAATTACCTTATTTTTAATGTCAGTTCATAAAGATTAGGTATGCAAAATTTGGGTAAGATCTGTCAAACGGTGTAGATTTGTATAGAAAATGTATCTCGTGAGAGGGTGGGATAAACAGGAGGGGAAATGTCGTCTACGTTATCTGGCGGGTCCTAATAGATAAGATATTTAAAAAATAAAAAATATAAATAATAATTAAAAAAATATATAGGTATATAAAATTATTATTAGATTTGAAATGAAGATAGTCTATATATAGTAATATAATACGAGTAGCTGGTTGGTGTAGTGGTCATGACGCTTGCTTAGTGATCTGGTGGTTGTTGGCTCAAGCCCCATTCCAGGACACCAGCAAGTTTGACCTGTTTTCGTAGCACAGGCTTTTAGCTTAGTTTGAGTTAATGCGACACGTATTCCATGTTCACATCTCTATTTATTTAAAAAAATAATAATATCTATTTACTACGTTCCATTTGTTGGGGATTAAGTCAGCATAGCACATAATAATTATATGCTATGCTGACTGCAATCATTGGATGATGGAACAAAAGCTACTTACAAATATTAATACTTATTTTTTAACTTCTTCAAAAAGAGCAAAATATTTTTGTGGTGACATTATTAATATAATTAACGAAAATATAAAATACTTTGTTTTCACCAATTATCCACTGAAAACATCAATATGTGGTGTGTAGTGATATTTACATGCTAGTGTAGAATTTGTCCTGACGAAGCACGGGTTACGTCTCGAAACCGGTACACAAAAAAGTAATTTTTAGTGGTTATATACAAAAATAAATAACATTTTGTGAAAATGTCTGACCACAAAGATAATGCTTTAAATATTACAATTCTTAGTGTCACAATTTTTTTTTGGGTCGCAATCCTAGTATCGGTTTGCAACAAGCAATCGATTTCTTCACTCCTCTCTGTCACCTGCCAGCCTCTTCATTTCTTGGTAGGTGCTACAGCGCACATTTTGATAATCTGGTCTACTGGCTTAATCTCGGGCGACCTCTACGATTGTTGCCTTCAACATTTCCCTTACGCTGGTAAAAAGTAGGCCCGTTTGCTTTATATTACGGCCTATCCAAATTGCTCGTTGTTGGGTGATTCTGTTCAGGAGCCGCCTCTTTTCGCCCACCCTGCTCAACACCTCGTCGTTTCGGATATGCTCTGACCAATGGATCCTCGCCACGTGCCTGTAGCACCACATCTAAAGGCCACTAGCCTCCTAGACATGCTCTGGCCGATGGTCCATGTTTCGCTGCCATACATCAGCACACTCCAGACAAGAGTTTTGATCAAGTTCTTCCTAACCTTTAAATCAATGTTGGGGGATTCAAGGATCTTGGATTTTTCGTCGAAGGCGACTTTTGCTTGTGTTCTGCTTATGATGTCTGCCTCTGAGCGGCCATCTTGGGAAATTCTGCTATCCAGATATGTGAATTCTTTCACTTGTTTGATAGCGACGCCACTCAAAACAACATTTGTCGACACCTCTTCTCTTCCGACAACCATGTCTTCTATTTTCATGTTGCATTTATCTGCCAAATTATTATTATTGTAACTATAAGAAGAAGAAGGCAATCATCATTTTGATTATGGAATATGATTGATTGATATTTTACCTTTCAAGCAATCTCAAAATATATCTGCAGTATATTATACCAGCGCGTATAATTAGTTCTCTCAGAGTTTTGTGTAAACATTGAACTAATTTTGAAACAACGTTGATGTGGCAAAATTTCAAATTTACAATATTATCCCGACACGTATAGTTTAGCTTTAGATAAATCTTTTCAACATCCGTAACAAAACGAAATATCAAACGGATGCACGCGAGGCCGGCGGTCCTGGAGATTATCTGAATATATTTTACATTCTTTCTGTCGAAAAATTCTTCTGACTAAATATAATGGACGTGCAGAACAGAACTGGCGAGGAAATGAGATAATTATTCCATTTAACCCAATTATTATTTCCAACAGAATGTTCCGAGAACACTATCTAATGGATTTGTCCACTGCGGGGTTATTATTTTAAACGTTTGCACGAAGCAAACATTTTGTGGCGAGACATAATATTTTTAAATATAATGTCGCTCTGATTGACACCACTTTATTGAGTAATTACTTACTAATTTCGGCTCATAGCTGAGCCTTCATCAGGGTTGAATATACAGGGTTATTTGTAAAACATTAATAACCTCGCAGGACTGTATTCCTGCCTTGATTTTGGGTCGAAAATGTTCAAGCAACCATGACCTAATATCAATAGTTATGGAGGTATGCGACAACAAATTTTGCATTTTTTTCAATATTTCTGACTTATTTTTTGTAAGACGGTTGGACTATCATTACAGTAAATTATATCGATTACGAAAAACTTCAGTTTCGTTTTCGGTTTCGGTTTCGGTTTCGGTTTAGGTTTTGGTTTCGGTTTCGGTTTCGGTTTCGGTTTCGGTTTCGGTTTCGGTTTCGGTTTCGGTTTCGGTTTCGGTTTCGGTTTCGGTTTCGGATTCGGTGACTAAGATAATTATTAGGAATATATATACTAATGCTCCGCATAATTTCAGGATTATCGACCATACCGCGCAACAATCGATAAAAATGTGTAATCAAATACACATTCCTTCCAGTCTCTAAACTATTGTAGCCAAGCAAACTCTGGAGAAACTCAGTTTGGTAGAGCCAAGGATAATGCCCGTACTCTCTCATGCAGATATAATATTTCAGAAACTTATTTTGGACTTTCTCCACCGTAAGAGAGTACTTGCACTCATGTGGCCCCCAGATCATCGAGCCACTCTCGAGTCTACTCCGCACCAAGGAGTCGTAAAGAGTTCTGAGTACGCGGGAATTCTCGAAAACCCTGGCAGTACGCAGAACAAATCCTAACATTCTCAAAGCATTACCACTGATCGTCTCTATGTGATCGTGAAATGTTAGGTTGCTCACAAATATAATATTTGTTAATGATGTAGTACTTATGGAACTAGTCTACAAATTATCAAAAATCGGAATCACTGGCAAGGTCCTAAACATTTTCGACAGCTACCTAAAAGACAGAAAGCAATACACCACACTACACGAAACCTCAAATACTTGTATGAATGTCAGCTTTGGTGTCCCACAGGCATCAATCCTAGGACCATTACTCTATATAATATATATAAATGACCTGGAGCAGCTAAATATCAGAGGCACAATAATACTCTATGCAGACGACCTCGGAATATTTTATGAAAACAATAATGACATAGAAACCACAAGACCAATCAACAAAGACATAGACATATTAACTGAATGGACAAAAAGAAATATTCTAACTTTAAATGCTCAAAAACGTAACTACATTAACTTTGAGGCCAAACGGAAAACGCATAAAATGGACATAAATATACATAATGAAACACTTACTGAACTAGAAAATACTAAATACTTAGGACTCAACATAGACAGACATCTCAAATGGACTTTTCAAATAGACAAAGTAACTGACTCACTGACAAAACTGACCAGCCTATTCCACAAAATACACGAAATCACACCAAAGGCCGTAAAAATTCTGATGTACCAGGCATACGTCAAGAGTAGAATAGGATATTTGATACACTTCTGGGGAACCGGAAACAAAACTAACCTAAACAGACTCCAACTACAGCAAAACAAAACATTAAAAATGGTCTATGATCTGAAATACCGGACACCAACTGAAACTGTATACCGTATAACACAACAATTAAACACCGAAAGCATTACAAAAATCGAAATACTTTAAATCATTCACAAACTAGCAATTGGCGAAATACAAGACGAAGACATAAAATTAGACAACACACGCCAAAACAAAAACAGGACAATTCCGACTAATTTGCAACGGACTAAAACTGTACAATGACCTGCCACAACAGATCAAACAACTGACCACTGACAAATTCAAAACAGATGTGACAAAAATATTAAAACTCAGCCAAGTATGAAAAAAAATGCCTTTGTATCTAAATTATATTATTATATTTTCTTATATTGAATCATGTAAAAATGTTACCCATAAACCTCTTAGGTTTCCATTACTTTAAAAAAAAAAAACTATTGGTTTTGGAGCTAAAATATGATCTAAGTGTTTTGTAATCGACGTCGTATGACTATTCGAAGATGTTTATCACCGCTGCAAGTTTATTATCATTTCCTTAAGGGGGGGGGGGTAAGGTTTTTAATTTTTTTTTGCATTTTATTTTTAAATGAATGTATAACATCGCAAGAATATTGTGTCAAAATTTCAAGTCAATCGGAGCAAAATTGACGAAATTATGAACATTTGAGCGATACTCAGACTGATTTTCTATACCTGCTCGGGCAGCTAAGAGACGCGCTCACCTGAGGACTACCGGACGTGCTATTGTATTGGAAGAGTTTTGCGTAGACAAGGACAAAAAGATGCTGATGATGAAAGCTCTTTGCTGTGTGAACATGGCATCGACGATTATGTGTAAGTATAAAATAAGTGTTGAGTTTTATTTTGAATTTTACAGTGTGCAAAACTTTAAAGCGTTTTCCCCACATCTCACGTTTTCAAAGTCGGTGTCCATCATAACTTCAAAACTACTGCACCGATCCTTTTGAAATTTTGAACACTATTTCTGTACATAATTTACGAGGTAACGCTGTAGAGTTTTTTTCAAATTTGTTATTAATTTATATTTTTTAATAACAAATTAGTCGATATTTTTCGCAAAAAATCGCGTTTTTCCCTTCAAAGTGTTCCAAAAAATTGAAAAATTGAAATTTCAAAAAACCCTCCCAGCGTTACCTGGGAAAACCTATTATCTAACGAATGAACTTTGATTTTTTGATTTCAGATGATCTAGCACCAAGTTATGATGGACACCGCAATTCTCCTTTTTTCCGAGACACGTCCGAATAATTGCTGCCATTGCCGTATTTTTTAATATTTCGTCTTGAAAATTTTACACAATATTCTTCAAATGTCATACTTTAATGTAGCATTGATTTTAATAAAGAGGTTTTAACTTTCTCGTCACAAAAAATTCACAAAAACATGCCTTTTTTTATACGAATTAACCTTACCCCCCCCTTAAGATAATTTATTAACATTTTCTATTACAATTATAATTTTATTAATATTTCATATTGTTATTATAATTTTATTAACATTTCCTGGATCCAT
Source organism: Agrypnia vestita (assembly GCA_016648135.1). NCBI lineage: Eukaryota > Metazoa > Arthropoda > Insecta > Trichoptera > Phryganeidae > Agrypnia > Agrypnia vestita. The sequence continues at coordinate 73,207 of JADDOH010008782.1, forward strand.
CACTGACTTCCAAGTCCACCGGTCAAGTCAAACGCTTGGCACCTTGTCAAAAAGTCTACAGGAAATACGCAATTGGTTTACATATTTAAATTAAAATAATTTTTTTCGATTGTCTAACTTTAATGTGTATAAATGGGTTATGTTATTTTGATCTCGCACTTAATTTACGAATTTATATTTCAAAGTATCAGTTATTTATAAATGTAGCTTGTCAACATATCATGCCTGTAGTATTTAGTGAGCTGGGGATTTTTTTATAGTGTAAAAAACACAAATAATGAAATTTCACATACTTATTTATTTATTTATTTATTAATACACGGTACAACGTACCATTAAAAAAACAATGTATAAAAAGATGTATAGATTGATAGGTAATAATAAAGAAAGGAGATAAGGTATAATTCTATCAAAAACATATAATAAAGTGATATATAAAGAAAAATAAAACATTAAGTGAATAACATAAAGCATAACAAAATTACATCAAACGAAATAATAATTATCAAATCAAATATGAATCAACAATCAATAAAACTACAACAAATTAAAATAAATACATACATGAACTAAGCCCTTTCTTCAGGAAAAGGGGTTGCGTCACATGGTAAGAATGTCTCTCCTCGCTTATGTTTAAGACTCATATACAAAATACACCTACGTTGTTTTTTTCTTACTGATGTGTAACATCTTTCCTCTTGCTTTCCTGCAATCTGTGGCAGTAATTTCGTAAAAATGGACGTAAATGCGTAACAGGAAATAAGACGCCGGGGAATCGCGCGCAATTTCATTTGACCAATGACAGCCGTATATAAAATGATGTTAATGTGTTTTTTTTAAATGTGTGAGAATTACGACGTTCAAACGACATAATTTTTTTGATCTGATGAAAGGTGTATATATTAGTTAGTGCTTATGATAGAGAATTCTTTTCCTTTCGCGGAAAATTAGACGGCGCGGATCAAATCAAAAACCTTCTATCACCTAAAAAATATCACATTTGGACATTGACAGACTGGCTTCAGAAATGTCACTTTACAAACATGTTGCGTATTGTCGATATTCAATATGTAATATGTCAAGATATATTTGACTAAAAAATCTGTTCGACAAAAATTAAGTTCGATATATGGTTAAACGATTTCGTCAAAAACAATAATGACCGTAATGGACTCAAATCGTAAAAGAAACCCTTTAAAAACGTCTGTTGACGAAAATTTTTGATTCACAACTAACGTGGTTACAATATTTTGCAATTTGTAAGGCCATATAATATATTCGTGGGCATGCTAAGGTAAATGTTATTATTAGATTAGTGTTAAATACATTAATGCTGTTTGGCCGAAGAAGCGCGCGCAGTTTCATTTGACCAATGAGCGCGCGCGTGACAAAAATATCATCGTTTATAACAGCCGTATATTAAATGATATAAATGTGTTTTTTTTTTACAACATCTGTTTAATTTCATATTTTTAGCAGTGAATGCAGAAGTCAAATGCAGAATTGAAGCATCGCGAACTGCTTTTAACAAAATGAGACAGATATTCTGCGATGACAATCTTAACCTGAAACTTCGACAGCGACTGGTCAAATGTTATATATGGTCAGTCCTGCTGTACGGAGTGGAATCGTGGACCCTCAAAGTGAGTAGCATGAACCGGCTGGAGGCGTTCGAAATGTGGATACATCGGAGAATGCTCCGGATACCCTGGACGGATATGGTCAGCAACACAAGAGTTCTTCAAAGAGCTAGAGTGAATAGAGAGTTGCTGACAAATATCAAAATCCGAAAGGTATCGTATTTGGGTCATGTGCTCAGAGGAGAAAAATATGAATTGCTCCACCTGATTCTTATGGGCAAGATAGAGGGTCGTAGAGGTGTTGGAAGGAGACAAATTTCCTGGCTCCGCAATATACGCGACTGGACGGGCATAAGAAGTGTTGGAGAGCTGTTTCGTGCTGCCCAGGACAGGGACGCTTTCTCTCGGGTGATAGTCAACGTTGGGGGGACCTGACATGACACCAAAAGAAGAAGAAGAAGCAGTGAATTTGAACGAAATTGCGCAAAGTTACAGGGACAGGCAGACGGACAGACGTATGGACGGACAGACCGACACATAACAAAATTTCTCTTAACTTTCAAATATACTATTATCCAACATTGTACTTAATTTGCTACGTCTTAAACATCTGCGAATCTTTATAATTGGTTTATTCAGTGCACACTGTGCTCTAGCATTACAATGATTGAAACTGTTATGATTCCTTAATAAACAAACAAATAAATAATTTAGGCAGGAAACTACCTGTAATATATTGTAAACTAGCTCCGTTATATTCACCGTGTACACTCAAACATCCACGTATGAGCGATTACTCCCTGTGACGTTATTAATGTATTTTTTAAATCATCCGACTCCCTTAGCCAAACATCTGACGTCACGTCACGACCCTTGTTCTGCCTCTCCCCAGGGGTGGTCGGGGTGGATCTCTGTGGAGGGCTGGTCCCGAAAACAGCTGTGGAATGCTGCTACGTTTGCAATTGATTGATGATATATAAACATCCAACTTCAAGCGGTCACCACTAGAGATGGGTCGTCGACGTATTTACCGTCGACGAAACGAGACCGTCCACGTCCGTCTATCGACGAGACGATCAACTAGTTGAATTCGTCAACTACGTTACGCGGACGTTCTATTTAAAGATCGGGACGATGGTCAACTGTCTACGGTTCGACGCGATGCTGCTCGACGGCTCAACCGTTGGCTATTTTCATTACGTTAATTTTTAAAATTTAAAGAAGTTCGAAGGAATATAGTTTCGGGGAAAGTAAAACCGCTACTTGTGCTTATATGTAAAAATAAATATTTTATTATTTATTTGTTTACGCACATTATAGGCTTTTACATATTGTTTTATATACTTCTTTCTATATATAATAAAGAAAGAAGTAGGTATACACAACAATATCAGGTGTAAGCAGTAAAATATTAGTTCAATAAAAAATAAAATAATTAAACAGAATTGTTTTATTTTATACAGCGCAAAATTGGGAATTCACCGAAAAATCGCACGTGCACATCGCACAAATCAAGTAAAAAATAATAGATAATAGCTTATTAAGCCTATCTTACCGTACGCATGCATTCAAATTTCAAGTCTCTGTTATAGTTCGTGTACACAGATCTGCACTCTATGGTCGTGTACTTTAGAGTCGAAATGAAATTACCCGTCGAGCCGTCTATGGCGTCTACAAGTCGACAGCGAGAGATGAGAGAGAAATAAACGGAGACGTTTTGTCTTGCTCTCGCTCGTTGCTTTTAACTATGTTGAATTTCGAATCGTGCACCGTCCACGGCGTCCGCCGTCCACCGTCTACGAATTCAACTAGTCCATGAGATAAACGTAAACCGTTGACACGTTGACGCAACGTCAACGGTTGATTTCAACTAGTCCGTCCATTCAACGCCCACCCCTAGTCACCACCACATTGATTCGCGTTACTTTTTCCAGCATAGGTAAGCTGTCATAATATTCTAACGAAATAGCAAAAGACATTAGGTACAGAATCCCTCGTAATGTGTCAACGACGACTGTAACATTCTGGAACACACAACCGCACTCTGGAATTAGTTATATCATTCGAGAAACACCTGCAAAAGCCTAGAAGCGACGAGTACCTTCTCCTAAACACAAAAATAATCTAGATGTTTTGATAATCCAGTTTTTGGATATAAATAGCACGGATCTAGGCCGTTGCACTAAGTAGTCGTGTTTGACGGAATCGAAGCGGTAGATAAAGCGATTAATCGAGCGAAGTAACTAATTAGCGAAATATATAAATGCGATAAATATTACCAGAGAAATTGAATGGAATACTCGATCGATGTATCGATGGTGTGTCTCTGTCTGTCAAATTAGACAAATCTTATTGCGATAGGTAGAAGAATATAAAGAAGTTCTTTTTCTAGAAAATTCGCGCGTATTTTGGTGCACACCAACTTCTTCTAGACTATTCTATACAGTTTGAAAACTTTCAAATACATGTAATTCGTCTCGACTTTTAGAATCTTCTGACAAAATACATATTTTCAGTTACAAAACGTTTTGCAACTGAAAATATGCTGAGCAATAGTACGTAAGCTCTGTACATTCGAATCTTTTTTTTATTCATTTAATTGAATTATGCATAATAGTGTTAATTACATATCATATTGAAAAATCGAATAAGAATATTAACGCTTACCCACTTTTAATAGAGAATTTAATTCTTGTGTGTAAAAGTGGGGGGCATTGTTATATATGTATATATATTGTTAATGTAATCATTAGTAGCATTATATTCGAATTGTGAAAAATATATAATGTAAGACATTAGATTAAGTATGTAAGATATAGACAAGGAAACATTAGATTATGTTATAAAAATTAAGACAAAATAATAATTTTCCACATTTTTCACCCGCATTGAATACAATTTCATCGCCGTAAAAAGGCTTTTATTAAAAAAAAACGGCTGATTAAATTAACGATTGGTTTTTAACGTTTTCCTTTGAGTTCCTATTACTTCATTCAAGTTGGCTCAGCCTTCTGATTGAGTGTCAGGTTTTTCTCTCGGCCAATAGAAAGGGGTGACGTGCCCGAGCTGATTGTGTGACGTCAGCCTTCGAGGCTCTGCAATCTCCGCTGAAGGCTTGACTAATGATCTAACTGAGTGACGTTTTAAATTAATTCCTTCAGAATGGCGTGAAAACGGAACAAATCCGAGCCGCGCCGGGGAATAGAAACTCGGACCGGATTATTTTATTATTTGTCGCATTATTTCAAATTCAAAAAACATTTATTCGCTTTCTCAACTTCAAATTTAATTGCGTTTCTGACGATCAGATATGCCGACGATATAGCACTGCTTGCGGAGTCGGAACAAGAATTGAACGAGGCTCTGAGAAAGATGGAAAATGTTTTGGCAGATAAATACAACATGAAAATAAACAAAGGCAAAACAAAGTGCATGGTTGCTGGAAGAGAAGAGGTGTCGACAAATGTTATTATGAGTGGCGTCACTATCAAACAAGTGAAATAATTCACACATTTGGGTAGCAAAATTTCCCAAGATGGCCGCTCAGAGCCTGACATTATAAGCAGAATACAACAGGCAAGAGTCGCCTTCAACAAAAAATCCAAAATCCTGGAATCCCTCAACATAGATTTAAAGGTTCGGAAAAACTTGATTAAAACTCTTGTCTGGAGTGTGCTGATGTATGGTAGTGAAACATGGACCATCGGCCAGAGCATGTCCGGGAGGCTAGCGGCCTTTGAGATGTGGTGCTACAGGCGCATGGCGAGAATCCATTGGTCAGAACATATCCGAAACGACGAGGTGTTGAGCAGGGTGGGCGAAAAGAGGCAGCCCCTTAACAGAATCGCCCAACAGCGAGCAATTTGGATAGGCCATAATAAAAGGCATCCGAGCCTGCTTTTAACATCGTCGAGGGAAATGTTGAAGGCAACAATCGTAGAGGCCGCCCGAGATTAAGCTACGTAGACCAGATTATCGGAGATGTGCGATTATACAAATGTCGAGAAATAGGTGATTTGATGTATTTACTAAAAATTGTATTGGGAAACGTTGACTGTCCTGAACTATTGAACTAAAATTCCATGTTCCCTGTAGGTCTCGCAGATACAACCCAGTCTTTCACCTCGATTTTCGTCCAACTATTTTATATATTATAACGTAATTCGTTTTTTTGAGGGTATGCGATGCATTTAATAAATTGATAAGATTATTAGATATTGATTTGTCAGTCTGACTTGCAGTCACACAAGATTAAGAAACATTTAGAGTGCTGAATTCTTTTCTGCTTACAAATTAAGTATCTTTTTCTTTTGTTTAAATTTTCTATTCTTTCTTATTGTATTATTCTTAACATGCCTAAGTTTATTTCATAACATATTTATCATTACTAACAAATTTCTAAAAGTAGAGACCTGTAATTGGCCATCTATATTATATTAATGTTTTCAAAGCTTCTTTGTTGTGCTGTTGTTCTTCCGTGAATATTAAATAAATAATTAATTATTTTTATTCCTAATTGTTCATTCTTTAAGAATATCAATTTTTACATTGCTTTATGCCAGGATTCTGATTTGGGAACTCATTTTCTTTTTTTATCATTTTTTATGAGATTATGAATGGACATATTCATGTATGGTTTATTAGAGTGTATTGGCTAAATAAATACACACTTGAAATTCATTTAAAAAATATATTTTAAACTTTATGCCCTTTTAATATACAAAAAAACCATTTTAATACAACGCCTTTATATAAGGTCCTTGAATGGAGAAGTTTCCAATTTATTTTCAATGGATGAAATGAAAATTTTAGTTATGTTTTAAAATGAAGATATCTCGAAAACTAACAAAGTAACAGAATTTTAAATTTACGTTTCGCAGCAATAATTTAGTTCTATCCGGTGGAGTCGCGTGACGTCTCCGGCACGTGCTCCGGCGCCCGGCTATGGGGACGCGTGACGTCACAAGCGAGTTGGAGGTCAACCATTCCGCGCTGAAATACACTATCTATAATATTCTTTTTCTCTGTTATTTATTGAAAGATTTCAATTTTTTTTTCACCAATTTACTTGTTTTGGTCTGTATTTTACCTAGTTAACTGTTATAACATATTACATTATGAGCGCTACGTAACTTCTCCATTCTGCCAATTTCCGGCCGCGCATATTCGCAAATAGTCCGCGCAAAGGCGAAAGGTGAGACTGAAATGCGGAATAATCCAAGATGATGGTCCCGTTGTTCATACAATGAAAATAAGTATTTCACTGTATAATTTAACGTCCTGTTAATTTAATCCAACTAAAATAATCGTAATCTAAATTAAACAAACCAAACCTAATAACCTAACCTAACCAAACCTAATAACCTAACCTAACTTCATATATTGCTTATGAAATGTCAAAATATGCAGTGCATTTTTGGGAACTTTAAAGTGTAATATCTTATTTAATACTTACTATTTGAACGTGAATTATCTTTCATTTTGTTATTAGCACATTCAGTAATATAGTGAAATACTCATTTTCGTTGTATATGCAATGGGACCATTATCTTGGATTTAGCCCTGAAGTGCTAGTACGAAGTGACTAACCGCGCGCACCCGGGTGCCCAGCGCCAGCACGAGGTGGCGACTCTGACAATGTCCGGGGCAAAAAATAATATACGATAGACGGAATTTTTGACACGTTGCCAAAATTCGCGTGGCGGTGACCATCGGAATATTATCTCACGCCAAAAGATGTCGATTGCACACTAGGTTTATCTTATTTAAACCGGTAAATTTTATTAAATTATATTTTGAACAACTTTGACGTAAATACGTTTTTTCTAATTCATATGTTTGTTATCAACGCCCTAGATAGACAGCACATGTTTTTTATACGTACCTAAATGTACTTAACAACATAGATATAGAATAATATATAAATTATATAATAATAGAAATATGTCTACCGAGGCAAAACTAGCGGTACATAGTGGAGTTCTGCTACCGACACTTATGTATGGAAGTGAAGCCTGGAGCTGGCAGAAGAGGAACGAAAGTAGATTGAATGCAGTGGAGATGAGATCCCTTAGACGTACGTGTGGAAAATCCATGTACGATAGAGTAAAGAATGAAGATATTAGGAATTAATGTAAAGCTAATCGTAGCATAATACATAGAATAAAAATATGGTCGCTCAGGTGGTTTGGGCATGTTGAGAGAATGAATGAGGAAAGAATGGTAAGAAGGATATATAATGCAAGTGTTGACGGCGCCAGAAAGAGAGGGCGACCACGGAAGACGTGGCATGACCAGATTAACCAGATACTGGAAGAGGTCCTGTTAGAAGCCTCAACAACCGTCGAGCTTGCATGCGAAGATGTATTAATGTAGATGAAGCGAAAGTTGTATGTCATGACAGAAGAGTATGGCGCTCTATACTCTCTGCCTACCCCCACGGTTAAACGGCGTGATGGTTAGTTAAGTTTAGTTAAGTTAACAATCATAACAACCATAAAAACATTTTAATGATAGACATCACGAAGTGTTCTTTGTAGGCACCCACAGCAATAACTATGCATTAAATTCACCATAATCACCTTCGCTTCGCCTTGGAAACAAATTTTCGAAATTTGTAGACATTTTTCGTTTTAGGAGCATACCCGAATTAAAAAATTACATAGACATAGAATATGCCAGTAGAACTAAATAATTACAGTTTATTGGACTAAATTTTAATTTATTTTTTGTTCTCCATGAATTATATACCTATTGATTTATTTTAAAGTGTCCTAATTTTTCTTTTTTAAATATGCTTTATTTATAAATTATAAATTTATATTTTTTGGTTTATTATATCTTCATATCTTGTTTATCTGGTGTATTGGTTTAATTATCTTTATTTTACTCTATTATTAATTTATTAAAGGTTTATAATTATTACTATTTTCTTGTGTACTAATCACTGTTTATGTACATTGTTTATTTCTCTTAAATATGTTTTATTTTTATTACTTATTTTTTAATTATTCACTTTAAAACGTATTTTATGTTAGGTATATAAAAATCCTTGTAACTTTTTTGTACTGTAAAAACCCACTAGGGCGTTGATAAAAAAATAAATATTATAAGAATTGATACATTACATAGATTATGTAAATGTAAATATGAATATAAATGTAGAATGGTAAAAAAAATGTTGACCATAAAATTTAAAATATTAGTTAATATTCGGTATGCAATATTAACTAACTTAAGAAATAAGGAAAGGAGTACTAATTTGAATTTAAATGGAAAAATGTATATAGACAGACATTCAGTTTTATATATACATGTATAGGTATATTGTAGGTAATCGTATATGGTAACAACAAATTTATTCATAGCCACAAACATTTTTAAAATTCTATTTTTATTCTGTATATCTTTGCCGCAAATGTAAATATTATCATATTAAGGAATATTTTCGTGGAAAGTTTCAAATATTTTAGAAACTTCAAAAAGTTTAGAATAATTTGGCGACTAGACTAAAAACACGCAAACATGTATCGTACAGAGTATAATTCAAAGAGAGAGAATACGTTTGCTCTGTAAAATATGTACAGTCTCGTGCAAAAGTCGGGAAACAGTGTTTTAGAGATATTTTTTAATATCATACGTAGGGTAAAAAAGCAAAATTATAAATTTGAATGCACTCTTCGAGGATTGCTAACTTAGAATTTACTGAATTTGAGATTTTATAGGAAACATAATTTTGGAGGAAATTAATAATCCTTCATGACCGAAATCAAAACATTTCTTTAATTAAAATACTAATCGCATTATTTGTATGTATCTTACTTATATAATTTGATTAATTACACCTACATGTTTCGGAAAAACCGTTCACAACGTCAGGGTGTTATATATATGTCAAAATATCAAAATGAATAATGTCTTTTGTTTTTTGTTTTTCTAAATTATTTGACAAATTACTTTTAAATATTATTGCTGAAGTTCTTGATTCCTCGCAATGCCCCAATTAAATTCTGCCATTATGTTTCCAGTTGGCATTTTAATGAAATTAATTATCTGTTTGAAAGTCATCATATTGAGTTCATTAAACATTGCATTGATCTTACAATACCTATTCTTTTTCAATTTTGGTGTTCAGTATTTGCATTTTTTAGGCGTTTGAACCTCGCGAGACGCAAATCTGTAATTTTACGTCGCAATTCTCCTCCTCAATCTTCTTTCTCCCTGCTTGTTCAAAAATTATAAATCTATCATAGAGTGTCGTTATGTGTCAATTACTCATCGAATTGAATCTCGAAGTAACCTTTCGAAAGAAGTCTTATGCTTTCGCAACAGTTTGTTTTAAGTTCTCAGTTTGCAAGATCTGTCAAGTGATAGTTGATTTCGTCAACCACAGCGCAGTAAAAAAGAAAAAAGAAGGAACACTCTCTTTGTGGTGGGTTCGACTACCTCATCTGTGTTTCTTTATCCTCTCCTAATAAAATACAGTCCATATTCGTTTATATCACCCCTCTACATTCCTGTCCCATCATTTTTCCTATATTCCCGTAATTTTTCATCTCTAGATTCCCGGCGATTCGCGTCGGGAACAGTTGGTCTCAAAGCTTCATTTTACAGTACTATAAATATTTTATATGGGTGTTCTTTATCGCTTCTATGTGGAGATTTTTGGTATAGTCTCTGTCTTCTCTGGTAGATATTTTGAATCTCGTTGAAGAGTTGATTTCGCGAATCTTGGCTCTGAGGATGGGCCCTGCAAATGAATCCCTTAAGGGAATCGAAACTTTTGCCAAAAATGTCCAAACACAACAGATGCGTCTGTAAGATCCGTCACCATCTATTACTCTTTAAGAAAATTACGCCAAAATTTGGCACACCCTTTAAAAGTATCCATTACAAATTCTTAAAATTCATTAACTTTAAATTAAATCTACTTTTTGCATTAATTAATTATGTTCCGCTCGTGAAAGAATTTGATACGCTAACTTTATCGGATAGAAAATTCTAATGGATTTGATATTCCTATAAAAAATGATTAATTCAAAAATCTACTTGACGAAGAACGCCTCGGGCCCCCCGCATCAAAGCGCTCAATAGATATTTTACAATATCAAAAATATTAGAACTGAGGACAACATTCACTAATCATTACTCAGGCTATATAGACTTGGTAATGAGTTCAGCAAGTTTGTCGACATATTCCATGAAAAACTTGACACATTTAAAATGCACTTGTCGATTTTGAGATGTCGATAAAGGTTTGTAGTAGAAAATCACCTTTATTTTCTAATTGACAATGTATTTTTCTGAATATTATATAAATTTTTAATATACTCGTAATTTTTATTTCATTTTAGACTCATACTATAGTATTGAGCGAACGAATGAGGAAAGAATGGTAAGAAAGATATATAATGTAAGTGCTGATGGCGCCAGAAGGGCGACCGCGGAAGACGTGGCGTGACCATGTTAATCAGATACTGGAAGATGATCCCGTTAGAAGCCTCAACAACCGGCGAGCTTGCCTGCGAAGATGTGTGAATGTGGATGAGGCGAGAGTCGTATGTCAGGACAGAAGAGTGTGGTGCTTTATCCTCTCTGCCTACCCCCACGAGAAAACGGCGTGATGGTAAGTAAGTCAGCTATAGTACATACCTAGCGCGCGTGGTCGGTATATTGAAGCACGAGTTGGTAGTAAACATACAGAGTGCTCAAAGCTAGGAGCAAAAACTTTTTAGGCTGTTGATGGACCTGCGATGGGATCCAAAACATGGATCAGAGAGATCACATATTCACTGCAGAATATCCTAGAAAACTACACACAGAAGATTCATAATTATTTGTTAATTAAAAACGATAAAAAAAATTGCTTCTATTTTTCGATGACTTAAGGTGGTGTAACCCTTTGATAAAATTGGAATGATGTCACCTTGAGTGTGTGCGGACATTTGCACGCTACTGTACGAAGGAAAAAGTTACGAAAATAGTAGATATTCGAAAGTCCCATAAACCGCCGTCAGTATGTACGCCAGTGCGCCAACTTTTGCGAATTTTGAGCTATTCGTTTTCCTGGGGGCGTTCGACTACTCGCGCTCCGAAGTTTCGGAAGTCGTAAAACAGTATTCGCAAAGACCTCCAACACAGATGCAGCGGGCGTGCAGTGAGGCGTACACCTACTACTTTTTACATTATGTCAATTTCGTGATGTTTGTTTTTGTCTAGTGTAATAGACTTCGACAATTCAAAAGTAGTTGCCAGCCTCAATAATGAAACATTTAGAATCTACAGAGAGGCAATTGAAATAAATAAAAGAAATAGAAATATAATGAACAACAGAGACGATAGCATTCGACTTCCGACCGCATGGAGTAACATCCTTAATAATAATAATCAAATTTCTAATACATATAATATTAATAATAATAAACCACATATCACGATGGAAACATCGAAGCAATTAGAAAATCCAACCATTTCAACATTGTATAATGACGATAGTAAAGTAAATATACGGATTACTAGAAGCCGAGCAAAACTCATTAGCGGCGTCGCTGGAGAAACCCACTCCTCCACAAACACCTGACGCAGAATTTTTCAAACTTTCACTTGACGGTGAGCTCCGGACCCAAACAGTTATACGTTTTTTGGAGAAGCAGCTCATCGACAAGGCGCCCTGAAGATGAGCAGTGAGATCTGTTCGAAACGTCGGCAGACGACTGGTCCTGACGACCAGAATTTGACGCGGGTTACCCCCAAAGTAGTTAGAACTAATATATATATATAAAGAAATCCGTGTTTCCCTACCCGCCAAGTTTTCTCCACAACCAGCCACAACCACCCATGTTATGGTGGTGGATGGCCCTTGGTGTCACATCGAAATTATGCGAGTTTGGTGGGGGTAGCTGTGCGTGGGTGGGAGTGGGTGTCGAAAATGTGCTTTCTAGCACATTGTTTTGTTATGGGAAGGCCGCAAATGCTTCAGATTGTTTCAAAATAGGCGCGCCGACTGTGTCAGTGAGTCTAGAAGGTTCCGGAAAAACCTGATCTAGAAAGTTCTAGAAGGAGAAGGTTCTAGAAAATTCCCGAAAGTTCTATAAGGTTCTAAACATAGTGGCAGACTGTGTCGGTGTGTCTAGAAGGTTCCTGTACATTCGACAAATTTCTTGAAAGTTCTGGAAGCAGAATGTTCTAGAAGGTTCGCGAAAGTTCCATGACGATCCAAACAGTGTACTAAAAATCTACGTGTGCGAAAAAGCCGCGCGGGCACAGCTAGTTACATATAACACTGTGAAGAGCTGCGAAAGCAGCCAATCACCGCTTGAAGCAACCTCACCATCGCCGCTAACGAGAAGCCGATGCGGCCGATAATGTGCGACCGCCTGCGGCCCGAGCAAGCACTCTTTCGCCGACAGCCGTAGAATGCGACAGCGATGAATCTTTCTCATCAATAAACCGACCATTATAAATCGTATTCTAGACATCCTTTATCTCTATCTGTCCTGCACTCATCACATACATCTACACGCAGTAAACGCGAACACATTCGAACAATACAAATAGCGTGCCTTAAGCGTCACGCGTGTCTAACAAGATTCATGTCTCTAACAGATGGATATTGCGGGAGGAATTAATGAAAACGCTGGAATTTAATTACAGCTTTATTCATAACTGATTAACTAATTATTTGATGTACAAAGACACTTAATACCATTAAATTTAATGCTATTCTTTAAATAAAACTGTTTCGTAATTTATCATTCGTAAATAGACACTTAATTATCGCTTGAACACTTTATTCAATATTCACTAGAACATTCCATCCAATTTCCGTACGTATTATTCGCTTCGGTTTATTTCGCTACATAAGAATTTTTCCAGATTATGCGTTGTCGAATTATTGCTCCGTTGACCACCCTGGCCTCTACAGCTCGCGGCTACCTTTGTTTCTGTTTCGCTGTCAACAGCAATTATTTTACTCCCGCGCGCGTCTTATTTATACCTGGCAAATGCAGATATCGAACCTTCTAGGCGTTCCCAGTGTTAAGGAGATGATTCTCTTGGCTTTTAGATTTTTGTAGAATGCTTCAGATGCTTCCCGAGACCGTTCTCGATTCTTCCATAGTGTTGTGACCATTTCAAACAACTGTCACTTGACGGGACCGCCTGATTCTTTTTAGCCTCGTTACAATATGATTCTCTGTTCATCTCTCAATACAATACAATCTGTTACAATACAGTTAAAGGTTACAATAATAATAGTTAAAAGGTAATAATAATAATAATAATAATAATACAGAAAAATTTATTGTCCATTTCCATTTCATTGAGATGTAAAGAATTGTATCAGCTTTGTCCTATACACAGTCATACTATTAGCAAAAATGTCAGCCTCTGCATGTTCATTCCCTAATGAGTGTAATATATCTTACAATGTATTATTCCCAATGAGTTAGAAAACTCATTACGGGAAAAACAATTATTTTGTATGTTGGCGAATTTGGATCTCCGGCATTTGCGTCGCGACACCCTTCCCTTTATTCCTTTCTTCCACGCCTATACCTTCTTAGTTAAAACCTATCGTTTGACCAGTGAAGTGCTGTTTATACCCGACTGATTATCCACTGCAGCTATCGCAACATTGTGTTTTGTGTGATGATCGGTTTGAAGTGAAGTGATGTTATTGTCGAATTCGTCGACTGTTGGAGTTTGTATCGGATTCTGGATGAAAGGAACACTCTCCGTAGTGATGAATCGAGAATTTTGTCTTGTTCCCTCTCATCTCTTAAATTTACAGTCCACAAATCATCATCCTTCCCGTATTATTCATTTTCCTTGCTGATCCCCTTTCCCAATATTCCGTCACATCGATTCCCAACCTCTTTCCTTGATTCCGGCAATTTGCGTCAGGATCAACAAAATCATACGCTACGGCAAGATAGACTTAAAATTGCAAATGGCCACTTTATAAAGAATTCCATTTACTTTTTCTTCAAATGTAGCAATTTTATTTTGTGGTAACATAATTATAATTGATATAAATTAACTTTGTTAAAACCACTTATTTATTGAAAAAAATTGATTTATTAATTAATGATTGTGATTATTTTTATAGAATATACGTGTAGAAATTTTTGAAATTAGAGTTAAGGAACACTTAAGGTGTTTAAATAGCAATAATTATTCCGAATTTTCTAACCATCCTTTGGCTATGGATCATTCTTTTGATATTAATAAGGGTTTACAAATTTTACATACAAATTATACAGAATCACAATTTGATAAATTAGAAATTTTGGAAATAAGAAAGAGTGTAAATAGTAAATTAAATGTTATAAATAATCAGGTCCTTTTTGCAAATAGTTATCTTTTAAATTTATTTTCATGTTAAGTAGGTACTTTCATATTATTCATTTTCCAAATATAAATTTTTTAATATTTTGTTTATCTTTACTTCGATTTTTAAATTTAATTTTTGTTATCCTGACGAAGAAGTCATTGGCTTCGAAACATGTTGAATTTTTTTCAATAAAAAACTGGTGTTTACAGAGTTAATTTACATAAATTATAATTATGTCACCACAAAATAATTTTGCTATATTTCAAGAAGAAGTTTTATAATTAATCTTAATTAATAATTATCTCAATAAACAACAATCTACAGCACTAGCGCTGTGTATAGGTCGACCGGTTTCCGCTCTAGGGCCCGTATACCCTACAGGCCCCAGATCACCATAAGTCCACCCTTTAATTTTCCATAAATTAGCAGTCGATTGACTGGATTTCAAATAAGTGTGTCATTCGTGCGATTCGTTCCAAACGATTTGTCGGGATATATTTCATTGCTCCATAAATTATCATTAATTACGTCCTCGCTCCATGGAACGGGATGAAATACTCAATTCAGGATCACACAACAATTGTGCAGCGATCATCTATTCAAAAGACTCAATTACAATATTTCACGAGTATTTAATGAAAATTTTGCACTGCTGCAGATAATTATTCTAAAATTGCAACAAAATAATAAAATAAATTTTCAACAATCATCATCGTCTTCTTCCCCTTGTCCTAGTAGGGTCGGGGGCCCTTCCATGATCCCTTGTGCTGCTTCTGCTCGAGTCAACCAGTCCAGACCCATTCTGTTTTCATATACATTTTTTATTGTCTCTCCCAGCTTAATCTGGGTCGACCCACCGGCCGTCTTCCCTCCGGGGTTGCCAAGAGGATTCTTCTTGGTAATCGTTCTTCTGTCCAAGCCACCTCAGTTGTGATTTTTCTATGTACAGGAGTAGGGGCTCCATGCCGAGTGTGTGCCTTATGTCGGCACTTCTCACTCTGTCCATCAGTGTGACTCCCGCTACCCCCCTTAGAAAACTCATCTCGGCAGCCTGGATCCTTGATCTCACTCTCTCCGTCAGGATCCAGATTTGGTGGCCATAAATTAGAGTGGGCCTGTACACAGATTTGAAAACAGTCAGTTTTGCCTTGACACTAAGCTATTTTCAACAAATATAATAGATATATTATTTAGGGTATTGAAACAACAGAAATTTAAAAACGAACCATGTATTTTTTTTATTTTGTGAGACAGATTTTTCAGCTAGATTCCTGCCTAAAATATGAGTCAAAATATTGTGAGTTGATTATCGATTTATAACTTTAATTAATTCACTGGACGCGAGTTCTTTAATTCACACCAAGTTTCACAATAGCCAGTTGAAAATCTTCTAATTGAATCAGAAATTCTGATTCAATGATTTGTGTCGCTCTGATTACTATGGAAAATTTTTCACACGTCGGTAGGTACTTTGTTGCAGGTTAGAATCCACACAGAAATCGCCTTTTAAATTTATTGTCGCTTGGTCATACTGAATCACTGTTTTACCTGTGTACTCGCCGAAACGTCGCCTGTCAACAACGCAAATACTAAATGCGCAGTCGACCGGTCATTTTCCTTTTATAGTCAATGTTGCTCGCGATGCTTCAAAATCCAGTGGACCATCCTAGACCTTTCTAGCAATTTCCAATTCACTGTAAAAAGATGAAGAGTGTTGTAAAATCTTCGATTATGTGCAATTACTTCCGCTTCTTCCATTTCGTGATAATATTTATGGATATAAGCGACTTCAAAATACGCATTTTTTCAATATTTCTAACCTATCTTGTATGAAACGTTGTTGTTTCGAAAAAGTAATTCGAATCATATGTTGAAATTTCATTTCGAGCAAAATTATTTAAAAAAATTATAAATTACAACCAGAAACATTTTCAAGGTTTAACCATTTTAATGGTGATTGAATTTTTACTATCCTTAATAAACCAACGTTTTACAAAAGATAAGCAGAAATATCGAGAAAGAAATGTAATTTTGAATATTTTTTTATTATTTTTAGTCTTTTTAACTTTGTGAGTAGCGTAATTATTAATTAGAGAAAACCAGCAAACTTTGTATTAACCACACTGACGACTGATTGCCAATCTTCTTAAATATTAATATTAGAACAACGTTGTTTGATCATATTCTATTAATAATTTAAGCAGAAATCTATGGTGAACTATCTCGATAACACCCTGTTTATATTTGCGGAAAATTAATGTAATCTTGAATATTTTATTAAATTGCTTTTTCACTCATCTAGGGCAAGGAGAATATTTTGGTTTCGATGCCCGTGCTAGCAAAATCTTTTTTCGATAGATGGATTTTATTCAAACTCATTTCTTTCTCTTCTATTATTCTTTGAAGATGGCCATCGAAATCGATACCACGTTTACCAGGTGACGATGAATAGGTCCCTGGGGGATGGCGTCGATCTCATCACTAAAGTATCCATTTTTCGAGTCATCCTCACGACTGAAGGCACTCCATCGTCGTGAAAATATTTCCCAAAGGGATAAACGGTGAAGCTTGAGGAATATTACAACAAATATTTTCACAAATTCAAAAATATTTTTATTTTTTTTATTAACTTTTTTTTTTACATCTCAGACCCACAAAACATCACATTGATATTTGTCTGTAGGTGCATCAATACATATATATATATATATAAATAAATTGTATTTACCAGAAATACATTCATATTAATTAATTACAATAGATCTTATAAACTCAAATACAAATCAACAATACAATACAAGAAAAAATACAAATATTACCAAAATCAAAATAAGTCTCTTTTATTTAATAACATATTCATTAATTCTGTATTTTGCCCTTTTTTATTAATATCCATTTTGACACGACATGGGATTTTATTTAATATTTTTGGTATGACATATTTTAATGTTCTTTGTCCATATTTATTTATGACCTTCGGTATTCGTAGTCCTTCTTTAACCGTAAATCTGGTACTATGTTTATGAATCAATCTATGCTTATATGTCCCATCTTCATGATTTCGTGTAATTAGTTTGTACCACAAGATAGCATTAATTGGCAAACAAACAAAATAATATTATTATTTTGTTTGTTACACTATAGATGACAAGTACTTTGTAGTGTTTACAAATATGTATGTGGCATTTCATACCACAACACATAAACCACCAATCTAGGCTACACACACACAAACGTGGCAGTAATGCCGCATAAGTAGATCGAGGCACGAGAACGGTACACAAGCTGTCATTGGACCGTCAGCAGTTCCGAGGATTTGTACACATACACAGCAATACTTCAAGAAAATTATTTGTTCGCAAATCATATAAAAAGCAGCAACCGCCCTATAGGGCATGTCAGTCTTCCGTCGACCTTCGGCGCAAGGCCGGGAGCTCTCGCCCTTCGAGTATCTATCATTGTTTTTGTAATCGTAGTTAGGTATAACTTGTAACTAATTTTTCAAATTCAATAGCTTTTAAAAGGTTTTAGACTGTTGAATATTTTTGGAGCTTGGAAGACATTAAACCTTGTGAAAAAGTTTCGGTGCATTGTGGTATGAGATAGTCATAGTTCACCCTTGTTAAGTGAGGGTGAGTTATTTATTTGTGATCTCGTTTGCGTCGGAAAAAGTATTTTAAAGTGTTAAGTAAATAAATCTGATATCCAGAACGTGACATTCTCTTTTAAGTATTAATAAAACTTGTCTATTTTTGAGTGTTCGGGTAACAATCAACAAATTAACTTTCTTATTAACTCTGTTATTTTCAGAATGTGGCCGAATGTATCTTGTTGAAGTTTAATATTGCCTCTACGTGGTTCCAATGTTGCCTCTATGTGGTTCCAATGTTGCCTCTATGTGGTTCCAATGTTGCCTCTATGTGGTTTCAACGTTGCGTCTGAGCATGATGAGTGTCCCTTCATTGAAAGCGCTTGGGCTTAATTATGATAACTCAGACAGTGGATTAAAACTAAGTGTTTAAATTCTTCCAACTTCCACTCTTTTATTGAAACACCATTGGTTCTGATTTTCCCTAAAAACATGAATATCGCGTTGAAAACAGCAAAATTGTTTATCTTCCAGTTTTTAATGGTGTGTGCTATTCTATAGTAGCCTGTGGTATTTTAGTATTTAGCCTTACTGAAGAGGCTTATCCGTCAGATCCACTTTTTGGACAACTTAGCGTGATGAATGTAAAGCAATTATTTTGGGTAGTAACATAAGTTGTGGCCGTTTATTTCGAATGAAAAGGAAAACGGGACACAATTTAAAAAAAATGATGTTCGTAAAAATGATGATGTGCGTAAAACCCGGTATTGTCTTCCTGAAAATTTTGGACATACTAAAAGTATTCTGAATTTATATAAACTGCTCTGAAAAGGAGTTAAAAAATTGAAATAATTTTTAGGCGTATTCTAATAATTTGAATGAATGTCGTGTATACACGAAAAGAATATTTCTTCAGATGAATATAATAAAAATTAAGATATCTCAGTAGTGACGGCGACATCCATACTGGTTTACAGAGATGACGAATTTCAACCATAGATGGCGGTAGTAAAATACAACTCACGTATGAAACAAGGTACAAATTTGAGATATATACATTATAAACTTCCAAAAATGACTTCCGTATAAAAGTAGCTTCATTTCTGTGAGATGTCTATCTCTATATATTACTGATTAATTACGTTCCCCTGGTGATAAAATCCAGTAGTGTGTTCATGAAAATTTTTAACATACCCAAATATTCTGGCCTTCAAATCCTATTTTTCCATAAAAAGATGAAGGCTTAAATACTATGATGGTAAAATATCAGGTCTTAAATTAAAGTGGTAAAATCAAAGTGATTTGCATTTATTGTTTTTGGAGAAATCCAATGTTGTGTCTTCCCAAATTTTGAATCCAGTACTTTATAACATATTGTCGTGTGTCGTGGCTGCAGAAGGAATCAATGAAAATGCTGGGATTTAATAATGGATTTATTGAATACCTATTAATTAATTAAACAAACGTACAAGGTCACATATCGCTATTAAATGTAACGCTATTCCTTAAATTTAAGTGTTTCGCAAATTTATCGCTCGTAAATAGACACTTTATATTCGCTTTAACACTTTATTCACTGTTCACTAGAATATTCCATCAATTTCCGCACTTGTTACTAATCGCTTCGGTTTATCTCGCTACGTAAGAACTTTCTAGAATCGCTGTCGAATTTCCGCTCGCTTTGCTGGACTGACCGCCGCCCGCGGCTACCTTCGCTTTTGTTATCGCTGTCAAACGCGCACGAAAAATAACTCTCCGGTTACTCCCGCGTGTCGTATTTATACTGGCCAACGCTGTTATCGAAATTTCGAGAAGTTTTCCGCGTTTTCGAGAAGTTCCTCGCGTTTTCCAGACTTTTGGAGATGATTCCAGATCCTTCGGCAGTATTGTGCCAATTTCAAACAACTGTCACTTGGACAGAAGTGCGTGATTCTGTTGTTAGCCTCGTTACAATATTTCCTATTTTCATTGGAATTAATACCGTGTCGAAGTCAATGCAGTTTCGATATAGACCCCCGATAATGAGGCTGTGCAAGGATGGTGCTAGGATGTCCGTAGTGTTGTGGTCGGGAAGAGAGGGGGCGGATATCGATTGCGAACTGTTTCAGTAGTATTGGGACAGCGGTCAAACTAAGTGATTATTCTATTGTCAAGTACAAATGACATTACCCAACTACCGTGTTATCATCATTCCAGAATGTTCAGTAGGCTAGAACGGGAAGTGATAATCATGCTACCCTAGTGATTACATAGGCGGAGGATAGCGGGCAGCACTAATGTTGTTAAGGGTGATGAAAGTACTTCTTTCATACTTTTTTAAAGAACCTGAGACTGTAGCCTTGTAGATAGATATGGACTGATTTCGTTAGAGACTTTGAGAGATGAGAGTGTTCGAATGTGAAGAATGTATCCACCCGTCAAGAGACATATTCTCGTGCTGGCACGTGATTGTGTTATCATGAGTTTGTTTTTTATGTGTGCGTGATGTTACAGCAGTTGGAACACGAAAAATGACTTTTTTTTTTAAATAGTAGAATACATGTCACATCAATATTCTTACTATTTTCAAACTAAGCTAAACGCTTGTGCTATGAAAATAAGACTAACTTGCTAGTCTGGAGTGCGATTCCAACCCGCGACCTTTGGATCACGAAGCGAGAGTCCTAACCTCAAGACCAACAAGCTATTTTTACATATATTTAGAAAAAAAATCGAAATTTAATATTTATCTGGCAGATTATTATGAAATATTAAAATCTGAATAATATGTTGATCGTTGTGATAGTAATATTACGAGATACATGTATTATTAGTTGTTTTTTAAGTATATGCCTAGGAAGAAGTCGTGCTTCTTGTTCCCACTGCATGCCCCTGAGTGGCAGGATGGATAGAGAGACATAGGGTGGTGAATTATACTCACGATTAAGAGAGATTTACTGACACAAAGTTTATAAAACATTGTCGCGAAGTACAGTAAAAAGTGCGTGTGCAGACTACGGCGTTCGGCGGAAGAGTGGTCTTTAGTGATGGGTCCGCTCTGTACTCACTACTACACCATACGAAGTGCACACTTCGCACATTTTGAAGTGTGGTGCACACTACAAACTACAAACACCAAAGTTATTGAAAGTATGAGAAACATACTTTAAATAGTGCATTTTTTACGTGAAATTTTTGGAAAGTTGATGTAGTTATATGAAGAAATCTCTGGAAACTGTAACAACCTCCCTCCCATGGTGTGAAATTTTTTGGAATCGAATGAAGAATTTAGGTCGCCAAATTTTTATTTGGGAAAAAAATTAAACTGACTAGTACTACATTACTTCATTTCATTACACTTCACTTCGTTAATACTACAATTACTTCATTACATTACTTCACTTCATTTCGTAGTGCTACAATTACTTCACTTCAAGTAGTTTTTACTACAATTGTAGTATACACTTTGTAGTCTTCAAACTGGTGAACGTGTGTGTGTTGCAGTCTTCATTTTGAAATGTAGTTTTTCCCTTCGCTAGTGGTCTTGCTCGGGGACCCAGATGGACTGATATAGAAATCCAAATAAAATAAAACACAGTAAAATCATGTTAAAGGTTATGAATAATAATAACAATATTTGTATAATTTATATAGCGCCATTTTTATGAGAACTTACCACAAGGGCGCTTTACAAATTAAAGTTATTTTACAAAACAACTTATTGCTTAGAGAACTTATTTATGATGAGCTTGATGACACGCAAAAATTAGAATTGACGGTTAATACTGTACTTGAAAGGGCCACATAGAGTTATGTGTTTTCACGGGAGCATATAATGTACTTTTTATTTACACTCATCGCTTCCCAGGGTCGTTTAATGAGCGAAAGCTGACATATCAACCCTACTCATACGTCGCCAGGTTGACAATTTTTTCTCTAAAAGGCCGTCTCCGTGTCACAACTAAACATTTATTAGATAAACATACATAGCATCATCAAATAGTTAATAAAAAATAGTTTAATTAAATGCAAGTCCCCACTTTACAAAATATCTACAAACAAAATTGCATAGTTCAACTATGTAAAGGTATTCATAGTGATATCGAGCTGACCCAAAGAGTGTCGAGTAGCAGAAATGTAACACTTGGTAAATTACATATCCCTGTGACACACCACAACTGGTCAGCATCACTACACATTCAGAGGCGTGAAATGGTTCAACGAATTGCCTGTTGAAACGAGGACTGAGGAAAATTATGAATCATTTGAAAAAAACGTTTATTGGAATATTCGTCAGTTATTTGGTCACCTTATTACACAACACATGTTACGAGAATCGAGAGAGTGCAGAAAAAGTTTCTACGTATTCTGTCATACAAAGCTGGTCAACACAACAACAACATACACAGCTACGAAGATCGACTCGCCTTTCAAGATGCACAGACTTGAGTCCCGACGGAAAATATCCGATCTCGTTGTGCTACACAAGATACTGATTCTCTCTCTCTATCTGATATAAATTTTCATGTTCAACCCCGTATAAGAAACCCGGAGTTCTTTAGAATAAGCCAGCATACTAATAATGTCGGTTAAATGTACATGTAAAATATAATTAATTGCAAAAATACATGTTGCTAGAGCGTGCCGAAGACACTTGTAATTGGGATAATGGGCATAGTCTTCACTATAATGTTTATTATCAGAGTATCATGTACCTATTATCCTGTTAGTGTCTCTAATAAATGAAAAAAATATAAAATAAAAAATAAAATACATGAAAAAATACCTTCAGAAATGATTAAATTTTTATTTTTATTATATATGTACCCTGTACTTACTTATTATTATTACTTATTTATTACTTTTTATTACCTACTTATTATTTTAATTATAACGTACTTATTATTATATATATTTATTAATATAGTCATTAATAAGAAACCATTTACATACCAATCAGACAGACTATTCAGAAAATTTAATGTACTGGACGTTAGACAGCTGTTCGTTAAGTCTACCCTCATCTTCTACATCAAAAACACAAACCACCTAACAGCAACCAGTAACTCGCATTCACATAATACTAGACAAGCATTACGAAACCTTGACGAAATACCAACAACTAAGACAACACATGGACAGAAAAATTACTCATACATAGGGCCTAAAATATTTAACATATTTAAAACAGACTTCCCGGAAATCAGAATATACTCAATTAATAAAATAAAAGCTTTAGCAAACAACTGGCTTACCTCCAAAGGTAGAACAGCAACTGAATATTTACTTACTGTAATTGCATAATAATGTCTTCAAATAAAAATATATACCTATATAAATAAATAAATAAATTAAGGAAAATAAAAAATAATCTTAAACAAAACTTTAACCCTTTTTACATTAAACAATTATTCTACACATATTTACACTTGCACTTATGACTCACTCAACTTTCACTAACATTCCACTTGATACTTTGTAGATACATAATTACTACCCTATGAAAATAAATACTACCGACGAATTCGAAAAAATATCATAATTGTGTTCTATAACGCCACTCTGGGACAGGCGTAGCCTAGTAGAGTGGCATAATCCACAAATTAAACAAACCAAAAAAAAATGTGTAATTTATCTTATGTTTTATTGTTAAATTAGTATTAAGTATCTTTATTTGTAAACAAAGATTTTTTTTAAATAAATAAAAAAAAATTAAAAAAATATATGTACCTATAACTTATCATTACTTGATTGTTTATGCATATACCTATTACCTGGAATATACTCATTTTATCACATAATTCTTTGTAAATGTATAATGTAATGATACTCATCTCCTACACACGAGTTTAGGACACTCATGTAGTAGAGAAACATCCATTCATAAGTAACGGTCACTACCTTGTAAAAAAAAAATTTAAATGAAAAAATAAAAATAAAAATTTACAAATAAAAAAAATGTAGTTGAAATGAAACGTTGTCTGAAAAGGATCGCCGACTATTTTGAACCTCGCTGAAACATAAATTTTTCTCGTCCTAAAGAGCCTTTGAGCAGTACCCCGACTATGGTTCGAGATAAATCTTATAAGCGGAGCCACCAGCCGAACAGGGCCTACCGCCAAAGCCTCTTTGTTTAAGCGTTCTTTTGTTTGACTATTCAATTCCCGAATCCCGGATCGCGATGTGCGATTCGTCTGGATGTGTGCTCCAGGAATTTGGCACGGATATTCGAGATCAAATGCAAAAAAAAAAAGTATTTCTGAGAATTTCCGCCGAGTGTGAATTTTTCATGGATGGCGTCGGCGAAGAAATATGATGACGTAATAAATGTTTAGTCTATCTTTTGGCAAGACCTAGTGGCCGAGAGATCGGGGGTGTGAACCTCGTCCCGGGAGACTGTCAAATTAGTCATTTATGATATTATTTTTTAATTTTTTATTTATTACTAGCTGGTCGTACCCGCCGTTGCACGGGTTAAAGAATAAGCAAAAAATAAGTTTGTGAGGGAAAATAAAGGGTCCGCTGTTCTCTAAAAAACAATGTTTCCATCCAATGTTAACATAAGTTATTGTAATATAACTGTAATACTTAGATATATGGTATTGCAGACTTTTTGGTAGATATTAATGTCCTGTATAAAACTGTAGTACATTATTTTGCTCTATTGGCAATAATTTCCGCAGCGTACGCAATATAAGTTTTTTTTTCGTAATTTTTTCACACGTTGGTTTACATTATCGAAGTTTTCATACGGATCCCTAACATTTTTGAAAATATTCTATAGCCTATGTTCATCAGGGATAATGTAGGATTCTAAATGTGAAAGAATTTTTCAAATCGGTCCAGTAGTTTCATAGCCTATTCAATTCAAACACACAATCAAATCTTTTCTCTTTATAATGTAAGTATAGATTTATTTCGTTTAAATTTATTTTTACACATAAATGAAGGTAGTTGCTTCACTAGACAATGTCTGTTCTGAAGAAACTATCTGTACAGTTTTTTTTTTTTAATTTTAGACATTAGCAAGACTACATATTAGAAATATAATTTATATATTGCACGTAAGAAATAAAACACGAACAAAAAAACTATATATTAGAGATTATACTTTTAAACATTGTATATAAGGAGTAAAATTATTCAAACAGAAGCCAACAAAGCGGTTACCAAATGTAGGCAGACTACAAAACGAAAGCAATGTGTCATATGTGACAGCTTGAATTCCATTGCAAAACGTTTTTGTGGCTATATTAATATGGACTGTATTGATATGGCTATATTAATATGGACTGTATTGATATGGCTATATTAATATGGACTGTATTAATATGGACTGTATTGATATGACTATATTAATATGGACTGTATTGATATGACTATATTAATATGGACTGTATTGATATGACTATATTAATATGGACTGTATTGATATGGCTATATTAATACGGATGACACATTGCTCTCATTTTTTGTCCTATCCACACCAAAGAGCCACCTTGTTTTTTCCTGCTTGAATTCTTTTAACACCTTAAGACCCTGTACATCTAATGGCATATGTAAAAGATATCGCGCCAGAGTAATTTCAAACCAAAAAAATTCGTCATACCGGATATTACGTGACTGAATATTTTATTCCGTATTTATAAACGTCAAACTTACGCAAGTACTGACTTATTTTTTAGAAATTCACATGTTCAAAGAGCCACCTTAAAAGTCTTCAAGTCCCGGGTGTATATTGAATGTAATTCTTTTTCAATATTATATTTTCGATACAAATTTTGATTAACAAAAGCACATCCAGAATGACAGATGAAACTAATTATCACAGAAAGTAACCCATAAAAAACAAGTTTTTACAATACTCCCTTTCTCATTTTCGGGTTTCGTATCTACCACATGCGTCGGAATCTCCATACAACTTGTATGAAAAAACCATTAAAAATTTGAAAAATTCCAAATTATACTATAATTATTTTTTTTTAACGAAAATGATGTATCTTCTTGATCGTCGCCACGAGTCTACTTGCAAAGTTTCAGCTCGATTGGATCACGGGAAAAAAATCGATCCAAAGTTTTTTCGCCAAGCAAGCAAGCGGACGCCACGAGTTAAAAGAAGGGAATTAAAAACTAGCTATAATCCTTCAGAAATAATTTACTTTTATTATTTATATATCGGCCGCCAGATAAGACTGTGAGAACAGTGCTATCTAGAGTAGCGTAGCGTCTTTATAACGTTAGTGATGGAAGTTATATAATGCTTCTTCAAAAAGAGCATAATGATTTTGTGGTAACATTATTAATATAATTAATAAAAATGTACATTGCTTTCAGCACTAATATATTGAAAAATATCAACATGTTTCAGAGCCCATAGCCTCTTCTTCGGGATACAAAGTACACTAACAAATTAAAAATCGAAAATCCAAGTTTGACGTTTATAAATACGGAATAAAATATTCAGTCACGTAATATCCAGTATGACGAATTTTTTGGTTTGAAATTACTCTGGCGCGATATCTTTTACATATGCCATTAGATGTACAGGGTCTTAAGGTGTTAAAAGAATTCAAGTAGGAAAAAACAAGGTGGCTCTTTGGTGTGGATAGGACAAAAAATGAGACCAATGTGTCATCCATATTAATATAGCCATATCAATACAGTCCATATTAATATAGTCATATCAATACAGTCCATATTAATATAGTCATATCAATACAGTCCATATTAATATAGCCATATCAATACAGTCCATATTAATATAGTCATATCAATACAGTCAGACAATATCAGACAACCAAAATATAAAATGTATATAATATTCAATTTACTATTTACACTTTTGGAAATAAGAAAAAGTGTTAATAGTAAATTGAAAATTATAAATGATCAGGTCGTTTTTACAAATAGTTATTTTTAAAATTTGGTTTTATGTTAGTGGGTTCTTAATTAGTATTCATTTTCCATTTATATATTTTATATTTTGACTGTCTATACTTTGATTTTTCATTTATTAGTATACATTGTATTGTTAGGAAGGGGCCATGGGCTCTGAAACATGTTGATATTTTTTAATATATAAGTGGTGAAAACAAAGGAAATATTTATTAATTAAGAGAAGATATTAGGAATTAATGTAAAGCTAATCTTAGCATAATTAATATAATTAAAAAAAGGGTCGCTTAGATGGTTTGGGCATGTTGAGCGAATGAACTAGGAAATAATGGTAAGAAAGATATATAATGCAAGTGTTGATGTTTGCCAGAAAGAGAGGGCGACCGCGGACGGAATTAATTAATTAATTGCGAAGATGCACGAATGTGGATGAGGCGAGGTTTATATGTCAGGACAGAAGAGTGTGGCGCTCTTTCCTCTCTGCCTACCCCCACGGGAAACGGCGTGATGGTAAAAAAGTAAGTCTGTCCTCTTCTGCCAGCTCCAGGCTTCACTTCGATACATCAGTGTTGCCTCGGTGGACACACATCGGTAGACACAGAATTAGAAATTATTAGAAACTAGCTGTGCCCGCGCGGCTTCTATTTTAGTACACTGTTTGGATCATCATAGAAATTTCTCCTTACAGAATTTTCAAGAAATTTATCTTATGTACAGGAACCTTCTAGACACACCGACATTCTGCCACTCAGTTTAGAACCTTATAGAACTTTCGAGAGTTTTCTAGAACCTTCTCCTTCCAGAACTTTCTAGAGCAGGTTTTTCCGGAACCTTCTAGACTCACAGACACAGTCGGCGCACCTATTTTGAAACAATCTGAAGCATTTGCGGCCTTCCCATAACAAAACAATGTGCTAGAAAGCACATTTTCGTCACCCACGCACAGCCATCCCCACCAAACTCGCATATTCACGATGTGACACCAAGGGCTATCCACCACCATAACCACCGATGGGTGGTTGTGGAGAAAACTTGGCGGATAGGGAAACACGGGTTTCTTTTTATATATATATATTGATTAATCTGCGCTTGTGCTACGAAATAGGGATGTGCATGTTTGAGTGTTGTGAATGATCACAATAAAGTCAGGTGCACGTGGCGAACACGCTGCTGACCGTGGGTGCGACATTCCAGACAGTTCCTAGTAAAACGTGACACCGTGTTCGGCCCAGTTATAGAGTACAGCCCAGCTGTACACAGCTCATGTTGCCAAGTTTATGGCCGCTTGCCCACACACTTATTCCCAGTAACGATCCCGTGCAACGTTTTTTTAACCCACCACGTTCAGTCGACTTATTCATTCAGAGTTTTTTTACGATGGCAATTTTCCTCGATCTAGTAAGATCGCCCCGCAAATTATTCTCTGCAAAATTTTCGCAAAAGTTAATTATTCAGAATATCTTGAGTATCTTCTGTGTATAGTTTTCTGGGATATTCTGCCGTGTATATGTGATCTCTCTTGCCAACGTTTCGGATCCCATTGCAGGGTCCAACATCAGGGCTGATGTGACAAAAATCCAGTACTGTTCTGAAAAATTTGGATATACTCAAAATATTCTGAATGAAAATACTGGTAAAAAGGAGTTTAATAAAAAATTCAAATAATACTTCTGGCTTATCCTAATGTAATGCTAGTAATTCTGAAGAATTTCATTACACAGACAAAGGATATTGCTAACAAAAACTCCAAAATGAACACAGCTGTCTCATTAGCGACATCTGTGGTCATTTAAGGGGAATGAAAAAGCTTTGGTGCCGGCCGCGCTGAGGATTATTGCAACTCGTATGTGAAACGTGGCGTATTATTTAAAAATATACAACTTCCAAAAATTAGTAGGCGTGGTGTTATTCTATCATGGGTGGAAATGGCGAACGTTACACTGCGTAAAGCGATCACTTAAGCCAGCCGTACGATAGGTCGTAAGCTCTATGTACACCTAAAAGACTTCTATACCTACTTTCCCACAAAAATACAGTTCCGTGTCTGTGAGACATCTATAATATACATTGATTTAAAAATTATTCACCCGTTTGTTTAAAATGTGGGTAAAAGTTGTAATATATTTGTTGATTTAACAAACAGATCATCAACACGTAATCACTTCAAAGCCACTCATTTTTTTATTATAATTCTGTCTTTCATGGTACTCTCAATATAAGCAGTCGTGATGGAACTGTGACGAGTTATTGAAGATGACAGTTGATATATTTTTTTTATTTTTTTTATTGTATTTAATATTAAAACTACATTTAAATCAAAATACATTTGTCTATTACAATCTACTTAGATACATTTTATTTTATTGCTTTGCCTCTCCAAAAATGAGACTTGCTCATGTGCTTGGTGAGGGGCTTACACTTTATTAGTTTATTTTGGATTTGGCTTATTTGTTCCTTAGCTATATGTCTTGTTATGCATTGTCAAATTGTATCGATCTAAAGTGTTGGTTTATTTTTTTCTTTAATTGTTGTAAGTCATCGATTTTCTTAATATCTGTAGGTAGGTTATTGAAGTTTTTTATGCCCAAGTATATGTAGTTTTGTTGACACAGTTTGGTATTATATTTTGGGATTTTAAAATTATTTTTGAATCTTAATGATGTGTTTTTTTCAAATATATTTATTAAATTTATCCCCATGTTCTTTTTGTCTCAGAATCGTTAAAAATCACCTAAACCTAAAAAAATTGTTACAGAAATGTTAAAAATAAAAGTATTCAAAATATACCCGGGATATTTTCTGTCCCATCCCTCACATTGCGTCACTGCGTAAAATGACAAGTGGGTACTTCAGATAATGTTGCGATAAACGGAAGCGGCGCTGTCTTGAAAGGGCGGCAGCCGCTCCGAGCCTGGAGTGGTCCCGGCAAAATAATAATAAATTGACCTACAAGTATTAGAGGTGGGCGAAACTGTTATTTGAAAAAGTAACGGCGACAGTTATTGTCGTTCCTCTAATACAACAGGCAACCGAGAACCGCTGTGGTTCGTGTTGTTTTACCAAAGTATAAAAATAATATTTTTATACTTGGATTAAAACAACGAAATACACTGAATATATTATATTCACTGTATTTTGATTACGTCCAAAGTTTTCAAGAACACAATACAGGGTTTTATCCCAAGGGGCACATTATTAATCATGCTACATTATAGATGTCTCATAGAGACCAAACTATATTTTTTATATATTTTTACTGTATTTATAAAAACTTGTATACACTATGTACCTATATATTATAACAAGGAATAAGAACTGTGGCTCCCTCATCAGACTCAAGAGCTTCTCTTCACTGATGAGGTCTACATGACTACCAAATATTTAAAAAAATGTTTAATCTGATATGTTATGTATAAGAACTGTATTTGTACCATAAATTAAATAAATAAAAAAAAAATGGAAAATTAGGTAGGTATGGAAGTCTTTTTTGGAAGTCCATAGGACTTGCGTCACCAGTGATAATGAGATCTATATTTTGATTGGAGTTTTATTTTAAATTTATTTTATTTTATTCGAATTCTAGTGTAATGCTAATAATTCGGAATAATCTCATATGCACATATAAAGGATATTGCTTTATAAAAACTCCTATCAAAATAAAGACATCTCATTATCAAAAGTGACATCTGTATCGGGTTACGGTAATGACAAAGTTTTCGTCTGCAGGTGGCGGTAGTAAAAATACAACTCACGTACGTAACAAAGCGAGCAAGTTAAAGATATGGGTGGAATAGTGAACGTTACATTGTGCAAAGTGATCACATGAGGCAGCCATACGATAGGTCGCAAGCCCTATGGACACCCAAAACCACTTCCATACCTGTTTTCATACATAAAAAGTAGTTTCGTCTCTATGAAACATCTATAATATGTTTTGACTATAAAAGTATATTTTCTAGTGATGTTTGTATTGTATATAGTATTCGGTTTAATATAAAAAATGAATTTACAAAAAATACTGTATAACTGTGTTCCGACAAACCTATATATTTCAAATCCATCCCACCTACAAGGTAAATGCCATAACTCTTATTTTTAATTCCTAACTCATTTACAAAATTTATTTAAATAATTTTGATATATGCTAAAAAGTATTGCATACCTAAGTAATTTTTTATTAACGGTTATGTTACTACCCGGAATTACTCACACTAGTTGCTACCCAAGGTACCCGGGTTCTCAACCTGGATGGACGTTTTCACATTAATTAGTTTTGTTTCGTAACTCACAAGTTGATATTTAGACAGTGGTCAAATAGCTTCTGAGAAGGTCACAACTTCTCATAGCAATGTCCGTCTTCCCTTTATTTCCCTCCCTTTCATGTAATTTAAATAATGGAGGTCCGAACGGATGAAGGCGTTTATGAATAAAATTATCTTAACTTGAAATCGATAAATGGGTACCCAGGTATCCAGGTAGCTAGTAATGTAAGGGTTAAATCATTATTTAAATTTGTTAGTTAATACTTAAGATATTTTTTATAACTAAATCAAATAATAAATACGTGTTCAAGGTTAACTATTAAATATTTATTTCTGACTTCAACTGTTAATATACACATGTAATGGTGGGTAATATATATTAGGTCCTTACATATGAAATTGGGGTTTAGTATGGGAGGAACATAAAGCCGATTTTTTTTATTATAATATATTTATTTAATCAAAGTATGTACCATTGCTATCTATGCACTTTTGCCATCTCATAGGTAGTTCATCGATCCCTTTACTAAAAAAACCATTCGGACGGGAATCAATAAAATCTTTGAAGGCGGTTTGGACTGCCCCATCGGAGTTGAATTTTTTTCTTTGCAAGAAGTTATCCAAATTTCGAAAAAAATGGTAATCTGTTGGGGCAAGTTCCGGAGAGTACGGTGGATGTCTTAGACATTCCAATTGAAGCTCCTCTAATTTGGTAGCCGTCTGTTGTGCAGTGTGTGGTCTAGCGTTATCATGAAGCAGCAGTGGCCTAGAGCGATTAACCAGCCTCGGTTGTTTAGCAGCTAGCTTTTCCATCATGGTTTGCAGTTGTTGATAATAGACATCTGCCGTAATCGTCTGGCTAGATTTAAGAAAGCTGTAGTGAACGACACCAGCACTAGTCCACCAAACGCTTACAAGTAGCTTTTTTGGAGTCAATTTTCGCTTGGGGCATGGTTTGGCTGGTTCGGCAGGGTTCAGCCATTGCGATGAGCGCTTCCGATTATCGTACAGGATCCACTTTTCATCACAGTTAATGATTCGATTTAAAATCCCTTCATTATTGTGCCGGTTGAGTAATGCAACGCAGCAGTCAACAGTCGCACTGTGTTTTCTTTTGCGGCACCGTCGCCATACACATCATTAATCCTTCGAGCCGTTTCTGCAGCACTGGTGCCACGGTGGAACTCGTACTCGTAAATAACGCGATATTTCAAGTTTTTCATTTTGTAAACTGAGTGAAGCAAAGAAAAAAACAATTGAGAAAAAAACAAATGAATTATAATTTTCAAAACACAAATACATGAGTAAATAGCTGTATAAATTTGGATTTGGAATTCCTAACCAAAGAGAAGATATTTGAGATCAAATTTTCCAGTACGGCAAAACGTCAATTTCATATGTAAGGACCTAATATTTTTCATACACATTGTTGCTTTGTACTTTATATTTTTAATTTCTATACTCATGTTTTGGTGCTATTCCTGATACTTTTTATATTTTGCTACTTATAACTAATATTGTTTAATGTATGTTCTTTTAATTTTATGTTATACTTTTTATGTAAAAACCTATACACATTACTGCTCTTTACTTTATATTTTTAACTTTTATACTCATGTTTTGGTGCTATACAGATATTGTATAGCATGTATTTCAAAAAGCACATACATTAAGTATGTGCTTTTTGAAATTTATTTTATATTCTTTATGTAAAAGCCTGTAACCTAATGGGCGTAAACAAATAAATAAATAAATTTATATATTTTTTCACGAAACTGTTTTTTTTACCAGATGTTCGTTAGAACTAGCTCGCAAAAGTGCCCGACGGAAATGCGTTTAAAAATTAATATGCTACATCGAGCGTGCGATTTTACTGTAAAGCATTTATGTCAAATGCTGACCACGTATATAACGAGGTATTTCAAGAGTCTTTCGTTCCGGTGATTTGCATAGCCAAAGTTGTTGTGCAAAATCAAGTTTATTTTGCGCAGCGCAGCTAAACACGTGTTACACGGGTGGGTGTAATTGACTTGGTTGCTTTTAGTTTAATTTAACGGTTCGTTTTAACGGTTTGTCTTGTAGCTTTTCATTTAACGATGTACGCTTATCGTTTTCATCGTCGTCATCATCACCACTCTTGGCTCTACAACCCCTGGTGGGTCTTGGCCTCCTCAAGAGTCTTCCTCCACCCATCTCGATCTAGTGCTAGCTCTCTCCAGTTCAGGAGCTCCGAGGCTTTTTTTATTTTAGGATAATGGGTACATGATACTCAGATAATAAACATTATAGTGAAGACTACGCCCATTATCCTAATTACAAGTGTCTTCGGCACGCTCTAGCAACATGTATTTTTGCAATTAATTATATTTTACATGTACATTTATGTATATCATATATTTTGTGTTTGAGTGTAGTGCGATTAGTATTTAATGAATGATTGGTTTAATGGATCTATAGGTTCATGTCATCGTTTAATAAATGGATGTTGTATATGAGTGAGTTTTTGAACGAAGATAAGGTGTCTGAAAGAATATCAACATCAATGTTAGTGTCAGCATAATACAAATTATATGTGCGACACAACCTTGTAATGGGAGAAAAGTAACCGACATTAGTATGCTGACTTATTCTGAAGAACTCCGGGTTTCTTACACGGGGTTTAACATGCAATTTTATATCAGATAGAGAGATAGAGATATATCTTTGAAGAAGTTGTCGCTCCATCTTAATTTTGGCCTAAGCTTTCGATATTATCGTTTTCGTACTACATTATATTTAATAAAATGGATCTCTTCAAATCATAAATCTATGAATTTAAAACTCTTTTTGCAGATGATGTAGTACTGATAGCAGATAATCATTGTTACTTACAGAATAGCCTGGAAAGGTGGAGTAAAATCCTGGATAATGGCCAAAAATTGGCAGGAAGAAGACTGAATATCTGTACCTGCCATTTGAAGACACAAATGCTGTAACTCCTTCGATGCAACTGGATGGGAAAACATTTGCCAACTGTAATATATTTTTATATTGCAGAGAAGATATGGAAGTCTTTTTGGATATTCATAGGGCTTACGACGACTTATCGTACGGCCGGCTTAAGTGATCACTACATAATGTAACGTTCAACAATTCCACCTATGATAGACTACCACTTCTACCAAATTTATGGAAGTTGTATATATGTTTTTTGTGAACTTTTATTCTCGAAAGAGTTGGACATACTCATAAATATTGATTATATATAATTATGAGATTATAAAGAATTAGTTGGAAATAAAAACTCTAGTCGTTGCCAAGGATTTAAAAAAAAAATTGATAAAAATAGAGTTGCAAACACGGAATACGTGTCACATCAATATACTTACTATTTTTATTATTATGGCAAGAATTTTTATTCGCGTTTTTTATACGAAAAGGATTATTTTGTATTTATTTATTTCACATAATTTTAAGTAATGCATAGCATTTTTGCTTATTAGCCACTGAGAAAAAATATAGAGCTCACTTTAATGGCGTCTTTACCGAAATTCTTTTTCCATAACTAGCCCAGAGACAGGCTCAATATTTTCAGTTCATACTTGTTCTTGTTTGTACCACTGGTAGCTACTGGTTTGGATTTTATTAATATTAGTATATCTAGTCTTCTGGGCTAATTTTCCTTCCCTCAAAGCCCACCGACATCCCTCTAGAATATTTTAACGGTACCTCGGTAACCAGCCAACAAAATTAATTTATTTCCATTTCTCTGTTTCAGGTCACGTTCGATTGTGCGCCGCGCCGAATAAAAAGTGTCGCCGAGCAAATTCTTCAAAACAGTGTCGTTTGTGAAGCGCGCCCAAGATGAAAACAAAAATATCCTTAATGATCATATCGAAACAAAGGTGATTTTTATAAAAAGAATTTAAGAATTTTAAAAAAGTTTCGCCCGAGAAAATTATATCTGTATAATTATATCTGCCAATGTTTTTGACAGTTAATAAGATGCGCGGCGAACATTTCCGGGAGAGGTATTCTCTTAAATAATTTACGATAAGGCAGCTGTCACCTGTCAGTTCGCGGAGAATGAGTGCAGAGTCAATTAAATAAACTTTTCAATGCTGGAAAATTTTTTTTTTTCGTAGATACAATGTGAATTTGTGGGGTTGTTTCAGCGTCTCCCGAATGGCTCTGGATTTGGCTAAACTTATCGCTGTTTTTTCGATAGCTGGTCGTCTGCCTCGCGCGTCGTTATCCCGGGATCGAACCCGCGTTCCCGAGTCTGGAGTGTCGCCATCCGGAGTTTCGCAAACACTTACTCAATGCCGCCTCTCTGGATAGCGCTGTACCTTATTCTGGGTGAGTTTTTCTTTCGTATTTTTAGACCACTTGATGCATGAATCAGATATTTATTTTCATTAAAAAACTAACCCATAAAAACCAACTTTTGATTTTACTCCCTTTCTTTGTAAATTAAGTTTACCATCATGTAATTAAATAATTGATTGACTGAAAATGAAACATGTCTAGACAAATATCCATGTCAAAAATCTCTAAAAATATCTCTTTATTATTTGATTTCTTCCCAAAAAACCGTGTGGTGTCATCTGTGAACCAATTGTCATAAATTTTTGAAATTCGTAGTGAAGTACCTATTATACCTACCGACGGAGTAATTCAAATTTTAAATATTCCGTGACGTTATCAGGCTGCCGTTGGTAGTGATGGTTCCAATTTGAAAAAAATCATTAAAATTTCTAAAAATCCAAAATTATACTATAAAAATAATTTTTTTAACGAAAATTTGATAAATCTTTTTGATCGTCGCCACGAGTTTGCTTGCTAAGTTTCAGCTCGATTCGATCACGGGAAAAGGGTTGAAAATCGATCCAAAGGTTTTTCGTCAGACGAGCAGTCAATCAATCAGACGCCACGAGTTAATATAAAGGGAGTAAAAAGATGAAATTTTGTATAAACCACAATTTTTGTGTACAATTGTGTAAAGCGAGAGGAAAGACGTGTAACATCTTTCCTCTAGCTTTCCTGCAATCAGTAATTTCGTGAAAAAGGACGGAAATGTGTAACAAGAAATAAGACACGCGCAATTGCATTTCGCCAATGAGCGCGCGCGATGGAAAAAAATTATCGTTTATAAACAAATCAATGTCCAGCAAGTGCCATCACAGCGACGACGCACACTTCCAACATACGACGCTTCTGATTTTGTATATATGTTGCGCGTCTGGTGTCAAGTGTGTGGATGTTTTAACTTTGATATATTTTGGCTTATATCTTCGAAACTATCCAATAAATACTTAATTTTTTTACAATAATGTAAACAATAATTACCATTAATGATATACATTCTCAAATTTAATTTAATTTATGTGATTATTATTAAGTATTTATTCAAAGTTTTCATACAATATGTATGGCGGCACACTACCGCCATCTATGAAAATGAATAAAAACATATAATTGATCAAACACATTTCCAAATAAAAATGCGTATGTTGATAGATATACGGTACCTACCTTGTCCGGCAAAATTTAATAATGAATAAAAGCACAAACATTTTCTTTACTTGCATTTTCACAATAATAATTTGTTTTCTTCAATATGTAATAATATTAATATGTTATATATTATTCAAGTCATTATAATTTTATTTTATTTAATATTTTAACGGATTAAATGATTCATATGTGTATTTAAAAGTAATCTGTGCATATCGCAACTCCGCCATTTTTGATATTGGCCTGTCATTTCTGCCTATATGTCAACTTTCATCCGAATGTTTTGATGATTTACTTAACTTTTACCTTATTATTTTAATGATACTGGATTTAAATTTAGGTTTTAATTTGAATAATTTTATTTGATTAATTGTTTTAAAGGAAAAAGTAAAGTAAAGTAAAGTTTAAAGAACTCCATAAACATGGAGTTCTTTAAACTCCATATGGAAATGAAAACACTTGTTTTTTATACTCTACCTTTTTAATTAAATGAGATGCGTTTCGCCTTATGAGGGCATTATTAATTTCTATATATAAAATTTATATCAAATTTCAAATCTATCCTCTTCCTTATATGTTTTATCTGTCATTAGTGTTTGAACAGAATTTTTTTTAGAATCGTGCAGAAATTCAAAAAAAAAAAAAATTTAAATTATAAAGCCTCTCTTTTCAGTACTTTTCATATAAATACAAGTTTTTGAATGTAAAATATTTAGATTGATAATGCCCTCGTAAGCCAAAATGTGTCTCAGAAAATTATAAAGGTAGAACTAAAAAAAAAAGTGTTGTTATTTCCATATTTGGAATTTTATTTGACTTGTATCAAAGCGAATGAATTATTAATATTCAATTTACTTTCTTGATACTCCAAGGTTTTACTGTAGATAAATCAGAAATATAAAAAGAAATGCTAATTTTAACGTCGCTTCTCTCACTAAAGAATATTTTCTATTTAAAGTTGAATGGAAAAGCATAAATGACCCCTGTGTATATTGCGGAAAAAAATTTATACATATGAAAATTTTTTATATTGTTCGCCTAACCTTTTTTTGACATCAAAAAGTTCTCCCTTAAATTCCATATTCTTCCATATACTTAACTTTTAGAGTGTATGAATTTTAATATTTATAGATATTTCAATATTTAATGCTGGCTACGGAATATTGGAAAAATATTACCAGAATATTAAAAATACTTTAAATGTTTGAGTGAACGCTAAAGCAAAAACCTGTGCCACGACCAGTATGTTTCGTAATGTAGTTATGTTCCGTTAAACGTATAATCAATTAAAAAAGATAACAGAAAAATCAAACTAACGTAAAAATATTTAAGCTTCTACCAGGATTCAAACCAACGGAACTCCACTCTATCCGGGAATTGCGCGTTGTCCAATTTCGCCACGGCAGCTTGGTAAATTAACGAAAAATTTTCGACGTTTGGAGTCCATTTTCGAATGCAATCCATTTTCATAATGCGATATTAATTAACGAATTATTTTAATTAATTTTTAATTTCGTCCACAGAGGGATTTTATTGTAAAAATATAAACATGTCTATAAAAGTTTAAAAAAACAACTACCTTCATTTTACTTTTTTTCTTGTCAGTCCTAGGCCCCACATTCATACATGAGAATTGACATCAGAACTCAATATGAACTTCCTCAAAAAGAGAAAAATAATTTTGTAGTGACATTATTAATATAATTAATAAAAATGTACTTTGTTTTCACCTCATTTATATTGAAAATATTAACATGTTTCAGGGCCAATGGCCCCTTCGTTAATAATTATAAATATCCAGGTCCTTTTTTACAAATAGTTATTTTTTAAATTTGTTTTCATGTCAGTACTTAATTTTAATTAATTTCCATTTTTTTTGTATTTAGACTATCTGTGCTTCGATTTTTGCTTTTTAGTTTGTTAGTATACATTGTATCCTGACGAAGGAGCTATTGGCCCTGAAACATTTGGTATTTTCAATATATAAGTGACTAGCTTACCAGCGCGGCTTCGCACGCGTAGATCTTTAATAACTTTTAGTACTATTTCATAAATTTGTGTATATAACATACAGATATACCTACATTTGTCATGGATTTTCTAATATAACTTTTTGAGTTGAACCAACCTGCCAATGGTTATGCCTGTCTGAAGAGCTACTGCTATGCTGAACAATATTACTCTGTACATTGATATGTTCCATGTTTCTGAGAGGGTTTTCCGAAGCAGGATTCTCCTACACCTTTGATACGAATGAATTTATATATTGTAACGAGCTGTTCGTTGACATTTGACAGTTCCATAGAAAAGTGTCATACATAGATAACATAATAATAGTGTCACATGCGCAGAACGGCGGGCCGGTATGCCCAGTGGTTGAAATAAGAACTAACATGATTAAATAAATAGCGAAGAAATAGAAGGGTTCTTACCCGAGTAGAAAAACAAAAGAGAGCTGTTCTTTTGTGTTTGAATAAAAAATAGCAGTAGTGTTGAATTGCGAGCGATTGTAAAATGTCAGAGATAATGTACAAGCGATAATAAAAGATTTATTTTACGAATTGTGCCATTTCATTTTCGAGCGAGCCACGCCACGTAACAATATGTTTAATATTTTGTTGTTTGTATATTTTCTCACTTGTTTATTACATTTACGAATTAAACATATGTAATGTGTAATGTAAATGTCATATAAAAAATACATAAATTGAATTGAATTGAAAAAAAAAGAATGGAAGAAGATGGGAATATAAATTGACTGAACTAGTTTGGGTGTTTTTGTGAAATTAATTATCGTTTTATGTCACGGATAGTCGAATTAAAAAGTATTAATATGGTTGTAATTTAAGTTATGTGAATTTGTGGAACTGTAGATGAAGAAGTTTGTTAGGGTTAGCTATCATCATCACTGCCGACTAACATTTGTTTGTTTGGTTTCATCGCTGTCAGTCCCGGCACTTATATTGTTTTTAGACTTCTCAAATTTTTCTTCTTATCAATTATAGTTTCTGCTTCCGGGCTATAGAACATCCTCCGTAGGGGAATTGCGGGTTTGCTTTCAACATTTTCTTCTTCAGTTTTTTTCAATTAACTTACAAGTTTACGACACACATTTTTCTCAAACTATCAGTAGATTGTGGTTTGAGACCATAAGAGAGTCAGTGAGAAATCAAGACAATCTAAAACTACTCGCCCAAACAATGTTGCGTAAAAGGCAATTTTTATCTACATAAAATTTTTCTGACGATAAGAAAATTCAATTTGATAAGAATTTAGCATTACCTACTTAAAATTACCCCCAACAGATTAAAATGAATTTTAAATATATCTTTTATTCATATATCAATTTGTGAATTAACCTTAACATATAGATATTAGATATATGTCGTCACGTCGGATTTTATGAGCCTTTTTGAGTTGTACAACTTCTCTATAAAAAGCTTTAATTTTTCTCTTATTAAGGCAGCATTCATAAGAAACGCATTCGCTCGACCGTTTTTTCGTCGACTTTAGTTGTAAAAAAGATTACCACGAAGCGCTCTTTTATTTTAACTGGATAATATATGGCTTTTGACCACCCAAAAAGTATATTCTAAATATTGGTGAAAAAATTTTTGAAATCGGATGAGTAGTTTCAGAGATAACCTCCTACATCCAAACTTACAAACTTTACCTTTTTGTATATTAGTATATATCAAAATAATTAATCACGTTGAAAACAATTGAATATTACCACAGTATACTAAGAACAGTAATACATCTTCATACAAACTGGCCGCTACCCATTAGAATGTGTGCGTGCGTGCTCGGCGCCGTGTACGCACGCACTGTGACGCACACATTGACACAGAATATGGAGGCACAAGGCGGCGGCAGTAAGGGCCGTGCCTTCGGTGCCATTCGCGCTCGCAGCCGCCGCTTTAGAAAAAAAATGCGCTTCCCGAAAAAAATGCCTTTTTTATGTTTGTGGTGCTTTACTAAAAATGTGTGTTGATTATCACAAAGACTACGTTAAGAGTTTTTAAAAGTCTACGTTGATGTTAATCAGCGTTCTTGTAATATAAGTGCAGAAACTAGGTATAATAATTACAGAAATTTTCGGGTTTCGTGTCTACCTTACGCGTCGGAATCTCGGACGCTACGAGTTAAAAGAAAGGGAGTAAAAATAAAGTGACAACCCTAGCGTCAACGCAAGAGTAGGCTAATAACTCGCCGACAGGCCGGAGAGAAACTACTTTTCTGGGTATACTGTGGCTCTAACTAGTATTTCTTTTAAAGTTTTGAATATACTGTTTTAGAATCATACTCACGTATAACTTGTTAATTCTTCACTTTATCGAACGAAAATTCACTGCACAACATATTTCATTATTTAGGCCTGAACCAGGTTTCAAGCCATGAGCAAACATACGCAAAATACAGAGTATTATGGCGTTCATCCTCTCATTTCACATTTTCATATGCTATTGTGGGTGGGGGGCGGAGTGTTTTGTTTATTTTTTGTTTTTTATGGGCTTTATTTTATTTAAGGGGTCACCACCAATATTTAAATACTGGGGTATCTAAATATTGGAATATAAATATAATTCGGGAAGCAGAGAATAAAAAGAAGGATTTGGAATATACTTACAAGATTTATTTAGTTTTGAATACACAGATTTTCAACAATACTTTTTAATAAAAACTTAAGACTAGTTATAAAACACTGGATGAACGAGGTCTACGAGGAGAGTGTTAAAAATCGCGTCTCTCCCTCTATTTATAGATATTTGCGAATGCTTCCAGAATATTCTCCCAAAAAAGGTATAGGGCTGTGCTGTCTGCGGCTTCCGACATGATCGATATCTTTCCATGAGAATATCGAAAAATATCGATCCAAGCCTCAGACTACACTATCCTCTGCCTGCTGGATCCATTTCCCTAATAGTACGTTCATAATTAATTATAAACTTGTATCGTAATAACGAAAATGAAACTGTCCAATTTAAATTTATGGCCAGCTTCGAATTAATGGGGCGATGAATATTATTTATGTGGTAAATTAATATTTCGAAACGGGGAAGGTTGTTATTTGTCCCTTAAAATATCGGATAATCTCAGATGTCTGTGCCTTGTAAGGGAAGCCCTTAGATCGTATCAACAGCCTCTTATTGCCAAATTCGATATATTGGATTAACGCATTGCTTCGTAGCGATTACATTTAATTAATTGTCATTACCAATATTTATTTATAACCAGCTGTTTGTGTCCAGCGTCGCGCGGGTCAAGAAAAGGTTAAAAATAAGTTTGTACAGATTAAAAAAATCGTCAAATAGGTTAATTAAAAAAATAAGTGGTACACTTTTTTTTTTTTTTTTTTATTTCAAAAAATTCTTGTTTACAAATAAAGGTACTTATTAATACTAGTTTACGAGTTTAATAAGATAAATTACATTTTTTTTGTTGTTGTTAAATTTGTGGATTATGCCACTCTACTAGGCTACGCCTGTCCCAGAGTGGCGTTATAGAACACAATTATAATATTTTTTTGAATTCGTCAGTTATATTTATTTTCATAAGGTAGTAATTATATATCTACAAAATATCAAGTG
Organism: Agrypnia vestita; assembly: GCA_016648135.1. Classification (NCBI taxonomy): domain Eukaryota; kingdom Metazoa; phylum Arthropoda; class Insecta; order Trichoptera; family Phryganeidae; genus Agrypnia; species Agrypnia vestita. The sequence continues at coordinate 115,932 of JADDOH010008782.1, forward strand.
CAATGTTAGTGAAAGTTGAGTGAGTCATAAGTCCTTTTTTTTTATATTTATTTATGGTTTTTGTGTTTAATTTGTAAAACACCATATTTATTTTTAGCACAATTTAAAATAAATTAAATTGTGGGTGTACCACGTACAAACGACTTATTTATAAAATTTTATGTTACCCCTTCCCCTTTAGAGTAATTAGATATTTGTGGTGAAGCCCTATATTAATGTTCGTTTTTTCCCTTATCATTAAAGGTGCCTTGGTTTATATTATGCTGTAGTTATCAAAATTCCCCGTTTTCTGCAAGTGTTATTTATAAATATTATTTTAATTTATGTTCTTGATTTTGTCTTTTTTAAATTTTCTTTTAAAAAAGATATTGAGAAGTGGAGAGAAGATCATTTTTGTTGACTATTTAAAAGTTAAATATTTGGATCCTTATTATATTTATTTATTTTTAGTTGCTCGAGTTAATTCATCCTAAAACCTTTTGTTTCTATATGTAAAGGTTTAAGCTGTAACACTTAAAAATAGTTAACTCGCAGAACTAAATAATAAAATTTAATTTATTTTAAATTTCGCTAAAAATAAGTGGTACAGATCTGCATGGAAAATATATCTGGGTTAGGAGGTAAGAGTCGCCCGGGTCACAAAGAATTAATACGCAAAATTTAGGTCAGATCGGTCAAACGGTGTAGATTTGTGCAGAAAATATATCAGGAGGAGGGTGGGGTAAAGGAGAGGGTGAAAATGTCGCCTATGTTACCCACTGTGTCCAAAAAATAAGAATGAAAAATTTGGGTCAGGTCGGTTGAACAGTAAAGATTTGCGTGGAAAGTATAATCAGCGGGAGAGGAGGGGAGGGAAATGTTGCCTATGTTACCCAGCGGGTCTCATAGAATAAGTATGCAAAATTTAGGTTAGATCGGTTAAACGGTGTAGATTTGTACAAAATATATCAAGGGAGAGGATTGGGTAAAGAAAGAATAGGTAAAAAGGTAAAAAAAAGGTGTGTTACCAACCGGGTCCTAAAGAATAAGTATGCAAAATTTGTATAAGATCGTTCAAACGGTGTAGATTTATATAGAGAACAAACAGGTACACAGAAATTGAGTTTTAAAGGTATAGAGATAATATCTTCGAATGTTCATCCGTAACCATAACTAGAATCTAATCACTAATCTCATTCCATTTTCAAAATTAGTGTGATAGCTGAACATCCCAATTAAAACAATTTCGTTGCCTGTCCGTCCGTCTGTCTGTCCCCTTACGTGTGTAACGTCGTTGCTACACCGTATGTGCGGCAAAAATATACTACAGCAGAGACGCGAACCATTTATACCAAAAAAATATTAAAGATCGCACTATATATTTTATAAAGTATATTTTCTTTAGGTGCATTGGCTTTATAAAGATTTTCTCAGCAAACAAAGATCTCCTAGGCTAGGATACCTGGCTCTCACCCAGGGGGCTCGGGTTCGATTCCCGGTACCTGAATATTTTTCTCATTTATTTTATTTCGATGTCTATTTTATTTATAATATTAATTATTTTATTATGTTGTCATGTTAGTTTTACGCACGTACAATACCACAATCGCCGTGGTTTAAAATAGTACCATAAACTGCCGGCAGGGGATGTAAAAAATAAATGTTTAAATATTTTGATAAAAGTCGTTATTAGTGTTTCGTGGGTGTCGACTATAAATAAGTTAATACCCATTCTTGCTTGTAATATTAGCGTCATTTTTGACGGATTACAGCCAGTAAAATATAATTATTTATGGTTTTTGTGTTCAGTTTTTAGAACTCCTTATTTTTAATGATATTTAAAGTAAATTAAATTTTAATAAATATTAAGCGTTATTTTAAAGTGACAGCTGTTTTAGCTTGCTGGCCATTATCAAACAGTGGATATACCACATATAGTCGACTTATTTATGAGATTTAAGCTACTAGATATTTTCGGGCCGCGGACCAATCATGCCGCAGTGACGTAATTTATAATTATTTTCATTTTTTCATCTAAATGGATAGCCAACTTCAAAAAATTCCTATTTCTACAACAGCGATATTCTCAATTAAATGTTTCAATTTGTTCCTGAAATATTACATGAAGGTATTTTTATTTAAAAAAAGCATTCAGTTAGATTGAATTTTCCATCTCTTTAATAACAAAAAATTAAAATGAAGATACCTAGGTATTTGGTTGTACATTAATAATATTGTTGTAGGCAGGGGCGTGCAGTGAGAGCAAGAATCACGACTTTTATTTAAAAATATATTTGGGAAAAAAACGAAATTAAATATTTATCTGGCAAAATATCATGAAATATTAAAATCTGAATAATATGTTAATTATTGAGAGATATAGCTCTTATTTCGATTCCTTTTCAAAAAATATGCTTAGGTCATGCTTCCTGTTCCCGCTGAACGCCCCTTAGTTGTATTGATGTGTAAAAAAGTGGAATTTTATATGTTTTTTTCCTAACATTAATTTATAATGTTTTAATTAAGGTTTTGGAGAATGTTTAATAGTGAGAACAGAACAGAGAAGTAATTTTAATATATATGTTTTTGAAAAAAGTTCACAACTATTTTATCAGCGCTCTCGCATTAAGTCAACTTTGTTCAGATGTATATTTTTCGTAATAAATGAGTCATGGTAACTTTGAAGTACTCGCTCGAAACAAGACAAGTTTATTTTCTATACTCCTCACTTGCGCCTTTATTCAGTCAAACTTAAAAGTTTTATAATTTTTATGTATTTATGGAAAAATATACGAGTAAGATGGCTTGGAAGCTCCTGAAAACAACATTACCGTATGATATTTAGTAATATTAAAAAATATTACAAGTAAATAAATGTTTCAAAAGGAATTTTCCACGGTCTGAATTCCTTGTAATACATCACAATATTATCGAAACATCGAAGACGGCCTATAACGATCTAGGGTGATCTATAACCTTCGGGAAACATCTAGAAGTGCCTGGTTCAGTGAATGGTACCCGCGCATACCCAGGACCGTTCTAAGAGAAAAAGCTTCCGTATCGGTCCTACTCAATCGTCTCTATGTTCACATTTTTTTTAACTAACATGCAAGACCGCGCTACCCCGCGCGAGTCATATATACCGTTGCGAGGCGGCGCGGCCGCAAGAACAAAACCATTCACTGTCCGAGTGAAGCGAAATTAATAAGTGCGAAAATTGATGGAATATTCTAATGAACAGTGAATAAAGTGTTGAAGTGAATATAAAGTGTCTACTTGCAAGTAATAAATTTGCGAAACAGTTTAATTTAAGGAAAAACGTTACATTTAATAGTGATAAGTGAACATGTACATTAGTTTAATTAATTAATCGGTATTCAATAAATCCATTATTATATCCCCCAGCCTTTTCATTAATTCCTCCTCGACGCGTGATAGTATTTTTGATGCCTCAAAGTGACGGGAATAGAGGAGGGAGGTTCTTAAATGGGGAGACCTCTTAAATGACGGGAATAGAGGAGGGAGGTTGAGGGTAAATGGGAACGCTATTGTGGACTGTTTACGATATGGGAGGTGCAGGAAGCTCGACTTACCTGCCACAATCTTAAGTACCTATCGTATTTTACGATTGACATATATACTCAGACTTCAGATATTTTTAAATGGAAAATTGCTAAAGATGTGGTCTTGTTCTTCTTCTTCATCAGCCTTCGTCTTTCCACTGCTGGATATAGGCCTCTTCCTTATTTTTCCATTCATCCCTGTTGTTGGCTAATTGTAGCCATTTCTTTCCCCCCACAGCGACAATATCATCGGCCCATCTCTTTTGAGGTCTTCCGATGCCTCTTTTATTTTGCCAAGGTCTCCATTTCAGAAGTCTGGGAGGCCATCTTGTAGTATCCTGTCTTGCAACGTGTCCTGCCCATTGTCATTTTAGCTTCGCTACACGATCCATGATATGCACCACTCTAGTTCTGCGCCTAATTTCGTCGTTTCTAATTCTATCTGGCTTACTCCAAGCATGGATCTCTCCATGGATCGTTGCGTGCATTTGAGCTTTTCTACACTTTTCTTTGTAAGGGCCATAGTCTCCAATTCATACGTCATCACTGGCAGTAAGCACGATTCAAAGGCTTTTCTTTTTAGGCTAATTGGGATCTCTTTGTTCTCGAAGATATGTTTTAGTTTGCCAAAAGCAGCCCAGCTCGTTCCTACTCGTCTTGGCAATTCTGCTGTTTGGTTCTCTTTGTTAATTTTTATCTTGTGTCCTAGGTATATATATTCATCTACTATTTCAATATTATTATCATTGATTGTGATGACTTTGTTCTCTGGACTCAAAGAGAAAGAAGTGGTATAATTGAAAAATAAAAAAATTCTCATTATTCCGACAGCATTGCCACTACTGACCCCGATTCGCATTTCCGAATTTATGCGGGCAATTTAAAAATCGATGCGTGTTTCGCACAAATGTTGTTTTTCCGTACGCATAATGGCGGCGCTCTCCGTGAAATATCGCAATGGATACGACCTTTGTAATTATTTTTGTTGATGGCCACCCTGGCGAGGAAGCTGCGGCCCGCCTTCTGTGTGAGTAAACGCCGTTTCTAAAATGGCAACATTGTCATATTTCACGGCGCGGGCGGACTCTACCGAGTGGTGGAAAAAATGTCCTGCAGAGTTGATGGCTTCGATATTTTTGCCATCACAGTAAGAATAATTTCGTTGTGTCTGTCTGCCATCTGTCGGTAACTTCCTGTAACATCCGTTATATAAAAAAAAAAAAAAATTTGACAACGACAAAAGGCACGGACATTTGGTCCAACGACAAAAGTTCCGGGGGAATTTGGTCCAAAATCAAAAAAATCCCACGCGACAAAATTTTTATGTTAGTATCCCAATAATGATAATTTCGTTCTGTTTGTCTGTAACTGCCTGTAATGCCGATCAATTACTTTATAAAAACTTTTTATTTTTATTTTATTTTCTCTTTTTTAAATTAATAAATAAATAATTATTGCACGAATAATTCATAACATGAATCAGTTACCAAGTACCCTTATGAAAAAAACGTGTAACATGATGTGTAACATTTGACATCTCACAATTAAACATATCAATTAAGCAGCGACAGAAATTAACATCAAAATTTAAAAAAAATCTAATACCTATATATATATTTATTAATTAGTAAATACAAGTAAAGAAATGTGTGTGCATTTATTTATCATTGAATTTTGCAGCACTAGGTAGGTACCGTATATATCTACATATGCATTTTGTTTAGAAATGTGTTTGGTCAACTATATGTTTTTATTTATTTTCGTTGATGGCGGTAGTGTGCCGCCATACATATTGTATAAAAACTTTAAATAAATATTTAAAAAGAATCACATAAATTACATTAAATTTGATAGTGTAAATTATTAAGGGTAGTTATTTTTTATATTAATGTAAAAAAATAAGTATCTATTGGATATTTTCGAAGATATAAGCCAAAATGTGTCAAAGTTACGAAATCCACACGCTTGACATCAGCCACGCAACATATATACAAAATCAGAAGCATTGGCTGGTAGTGTGCGTCTTCGCTGTGATGGCTGTGATGTTATAAACTATGATTTTTTTTCCATCGCGCGGGCTCTGCGCGCGCTCATTGGTTAAATGAAGTTGCGCGCGTTTTATTTCCTGTTAAGCATTTCCGTCCTTTTTTACGAAATCACTGCCACCGACTGCAGGAAAGGGAGAGGAAAGATGTTACACATCAAAAGAACAGACAAACACGAGATTATTATATTAAGATAGATGTCGTGGATCAATATTACTAGTCTACCAACTGTTCTTCATTTATTTTATTTACTTATTTGTTTATTTTTATTGTTTATTTACATTTGTTAACACAAGTTACTAATAACTACCACACTAGGTAAAAACTTGATCTGTGGCAGTTATTCTCATATGATATTTATGTATTATTAACAAATGACAATTAAAGAAAGTATAAGCACAAGAGTAGCTTATTGGTCCTGTGGTTAGGACACTCGCCTCGTGATCCAAAGGTTGCGGGTTCGAACCTCACTCCAGACTAGCAAGTTAGTCCTATTTTCATCGCACAAGCGTTTAGCTTAGTTTGAAAATAGTAAGAATATTGATGTGACACGTATTCCGTGTTCGCATCACTATTTAAAAAAAAAAAAAAGAATGAAATTAGATCAATAGTAATAAAGTAAATCATATGAATACCTAAATATAAAAGAAAAGAAAAAGAAAAGAAAATATACATACAAAATTAAGATAAGAATTTAAGTAGTTACAAAAATAAATATTATATTAAAGTATACTTTAAATTATATAAATCAGTTTTTGCCAATTCAGAGGTCAAAGGTGGATCACTTCTTCAGCATACCTTCTACCTGATATTTTTATTTAGTTATTTCTTTAGTTTCATTAGGTAACTTGTTAAAAACAAGCGGGGCAGTGAAATTAAATTGTCTTTGCCCAAAAGACGTTTTCTTTTTAGGTACCTCGAAATTAATTGTATTTTCCAGCCTTGTAACCCGTGTTTGTTGTGTACGATTAAAATTTACCTTCTCCTTGTGGAATTTTATAAGTGTGTGTTATTTTAAATAATTATACTTTTATTTTTATTTCATTTATTTCTATTTAATTTAAAGTATAACATTTTGTTTGGACTGTGCCTGTCTCACTAGAAATATCTGTGTTGAGACAGGCATAGTTTACAATATTGTGTAGGTTCAAAACACAATAAATAGATAATAAAGTGTTTAAAGTAACATAATAGAAAATATATCATATACATGACGTTATATTGTGTTAGTGTGTTTGTGTAAGTGTGCCTATTTTAGCTCTCCCGTTGTTTCGGATCCACTGTTTTATTTTGTTTTTTATGTTAGGGTTGTAAATTGTGGTAAGTCCGGATTGTTTTAATTCATCAAGCATGCAATTAAGTAATTTGGGTCCAAAATAGTTATAGCTCCTTTGTCCATACGTGGTATGTAACCTTGGGATTTGTAGATTGAGTTTGTTTTGTGGTAATTATTGTTTGAGTTGGTTTAAACTGTGCATTTTTGTGTTTGTATGTCCATTTAAGAGTAGTATTCGCATAAATTTGTTTTATATCGAATACGTCGAATTTGTTGAATATTTCGTCTGTCTTGTTAAAATTGATGTAAAAGTGATTAAATACTGATGAGATTCCTTAAATAAAGTAAAATACTTCACTATGTTACACTTAGTTTTAAATTGTAAGTAATAGTTTTCCCTCGCTGTAACCTAGTAGGAAAGCGACTTTACGAGCGCCCGGTAGCAGCACAATAGAGATACAGCCAGCGGCCAAATCTTGCGTATCTTAATCCGGCTTAGAGGGTTATCTCTCTTCTGCCTCGCGGACGTGAATAAATAATGCGGCGTACGCGGGGATGCGCTTGCTTCCTTTATTCCTCTACGTAATATAAAGATCAAGGTGATATTTTATGGCTGCACTTAGACTCTCGAGGCAAATTGTGTTCGGTGTGCCCACACGGCGCCGGCGAAGCTTAGAACACATGGGACAAATAATATTTGAGCTAAGTTGCCACTTCGTGTCTCCCAGCACGGTTCTGGCCTATCACTCCAGCTCAAATTGACCAAACGGATGGGGAATAAAGGAGGAAGAATGACGGTAAAGGGAAACGATTGTGTGGACTGTACTCGTAAAAAGAGAAGGAAAGGAAGCTCGACTTACTGTCGACTGCACTTTTTTCTTGATAAGACGAGGGCCTCTACTCATAAATATAGAAAAATCACAAATGAGGTAACTTGGACGTGTGCTAAGAAACAACACCGAAACTTATCACAACACATTCATAAACTGATAGACCATCCAAACAGGCTATGTTTATACAATTTGATTATACATAATTATCGTAAAATTGCAATACTCTTCTGACATTGTGTGGTGCATGTCATCGGTACATGATTCTGCAACGTATTCGTTGTAATCTACAAAGCTTCTATGAATGTACTATATTGCACTAATATACGAGATGTAACAGAGCTAGTCCACTATACTTTACAGGTAGATTCCTGCTTTAATTATGAGTCGAAAATATTAAAGCTACCATGACCTTAATATAAATAGCTATGGAGAAATGTGACATTTTTTATCTATATTCCTGACTTATTTTTTGTGAAACGTTGGACTATCATTACAGTAACTTATATCAAATATAAAAAATTCATTATCTTTAATAAAAATGAAATAAAATGATAAAAACTGTCCAATTCCAATTGAAAAAAATACAATTGGGTTTTCGCGGGGTTTTTATAATTTTTTTCACCTTGTATTGAAACGAATGAATATATTTTAATTGAAATAAATTAATGCAATGATGGTTTAACGTTTTGTAAAATGTAAGACAGGAATATTGAAAAAATTGATATTAGGTTATGGTTGTTTGAAAAATTTTGACTCATAATTATAGCAGGAATCTACCTGTAAAGTATTATGGACTAGCTCTGTCACATCCTGTAAATAAAATAAACACATAAATTGTGTAAATACTAAATGCATGCCGACATTATGTACAACTACTCTCATGGAAATAAATAAAATTAAACAAAATAAATTGCTACGCAAAATCGGCTTTTATCTTTTATAGAGTGTACGCCCATGGTGGATAAGTTACAAATTGTCAACACTTTATCTGTCAAAACGACATCAGACCCATGAAATTCTTGACATGTTGTATCCCTTCACTAAAACCGGATATGTCGGAGCAGTATTTATGAACGTTGTCCCCTGAGAGTACATAAATGTGCACGGATTTTCATATCAAAGCTAAGAGTATCATTATTTTATTTTTACTGAGATACTAACAGAATACCAGGTACAAAGCATATAAAAACAAAAAAAGTAACCCATAAAAACAAGTTTTTACTGTACTCCCTTTCTTTGTAAAATATAACAACAATTAAAGACGAAGTAAAACATATAACATAACACTAAACTTACAGAAATTTAATATATTTCTAAAATGTCAAATGTTTTGAGATGTCAAGATTTTGATAGATTCAATTATCATCAATATCGTACCTTATGAATTTCCAGCGTCAAATGATTTAGTCAGAATCAGATTTGAGTAATGTAGAATTCTTCAAAACTAAGCAGAAATCTAAAAGAAATAAATTATTATTTGATTTTTTCCCAAAAAACCCAATTTTGCTGTCATCTGTGAACCAATTGTTTTGTAAATTTTCGAAATTCGTAGTGATGTACCTATTATACCGACGGAGTAATTTAAATTTAGAAAATATTTCGCGACGTTATCGGGCCGCCGCGCCGTTGCTAATCAAACTTTTCTTATGTTCCAATCTGAAAAAACCAATAAAATTTCTAAAAATCCGAAATTATACTATAATTATTATTTTTTTTAACGAAAATTTGATAGATCTTCTTGATCGTCGCCACGAGTCTGCTTGCCAAGTTTCAGCTCGATTGGATCACGGGAAAAGGGTCAAAAATCGATCCAAAGTTTTTGTTGACGGCAAGCAAGCAGACGCCACAAGTTAATATAAACGGAGTAAAAACAAAACATCACTTGTTTCAAACTCAGTCCAATAATCCAATTTCAAGTGTTTTCGGCCTGCTCTAGCGACATGTACATATTTAATGTGTTGTAATGACTCGTATATTCGGGAGGCAACTCAAAACAACGGAAACTAATTAGCGATTTATTGATTAGGCATTTATAAGACAAAAGACATTTAATTGCTTGATATATAAATACTTAAGGAGGAATACCTACCTAGAAAAAAAAATGCATTTTCTTAAAGCTTGAGGTCTTAAGAATGTCTGGTGAAAATTTCAAGCAAAAATTCAAAAAAATAACAAAGTTATAGGGTTACGTAGATAGCTGCCAGTCGGGCTCTTTCATAATAGAAACGTTAGACTTATTTCTATTATGTTTGTGAAGAGCGCTCGATGATATGGGAATTCCAAGCAAAGTGGAGGACTTGTATCATGGACCTGGAATCGATGATTTTATGTAAGTTGAAAAATTTCGCGATTTATTCATTGCTCAATTTTCAAACGCGCTTAACTCGAAACCATGTTTTGAAAATCGGTGACCAAAATATCTCGGCAACCGCTGAACCCATCAACTTAAAATTTCCAGTGGCTGTTCTATGCACAATTATCTAGTCTTTGTCGTAAGATTTTTTTAAGTGATTTTTTTTTTTATCGGCGCAATAAACCCGAATTAATGGCCAAAATTAAGATGGAGCGACGACGTCCTCAAAGACATCTCTGCCTTAGAGCTTCGGAACTGGAGAGAGCTTGCCGACTAGACCGAGATGAGTGGAGGAAGATTTTTGAGGAGGCCAAGACCCACCAAGGGTTGTAGTGCCAAGAGTGATGATGAAACCCGAATTTATCTATTCTATTAAATATTCTATAAAAATCTGTATTTTCAAAAACCCCTACGTAAAATACTAACTTATAGTGTCAATTTTGATAATCTTTTTTTTTGTTTTTTTATTTTGATGATTACAGGTGAAATGGCAGTGGTCACCGCGGAGCAACTTTTTTTTTCGGCAGTCGACAGAACCCAAGAATTTTCCGCCAACTTTGAATATTTTTTAATAAAAAAATTAATACATTTATAAAAGTATGTACGTTCGTGTAGAAATGATACTAATACCATGATTCATATAGGTTTTCTTTTAAAAAATTCCAAAAATTACCTTTTTTCGAGCTTCGTAGGTATGTATTCACCCTTAATGCTTATAAATATAGGATAATAATATTATATACTAAGGAAGCTTCTCGATCTCGTTGGATATATAAAAATACCTATTCAGAGGTAGAAAACTATTTCACTAGATAATTTTATCACCTTATTTGATCAATATTTAATATTTATTTTGAAAGAATGTACTCACAGTGAAAATCAAGATTATAAAATATAAATGTATCACGCGAGATGCAGGGAAACGTGTATATTACTGCCTTTGCTTTTATACCCCACAAATATAGTATAAGAATGGTAATAACTTGATAAACAATATTTTATCGGAAATGCTGTCCTATTTTTTTTATTTTTTTTATTTTGTTTAATATTAAAACTACATTTAAATCATAATACATTTGTCTATTACAATCTACTTAGATACATTTTATTTTATTGGTTTGCCTCTCCAAAAATGAGACTTGCTCATGTGCTTGGTGAGGGGCTTACACTTTATTAGTTTATTTTGGATTTGGCTTATTTGTTCCTTAGCTATATGTCTTGTTATGCATTGTCAAATTGTATCGATCTAAAGTGTTGGTTTATTTTTTTCTTTAATTGTTGTAAGTCATCGATTTTCTTAATATGTGTAGGTAGGTTATTGAAGTTTTTTATGCCCAAGTATATGTAGTTTTGTTGACACAGTTTGGTATTATATTTTGGGATTTTAAAATTATTTTTGAATCTTAATGATGTGTTTTTTTCAAATTTAGCAGTTATGTTTTCTTTAATTAGTTGTATAATTGACGTTTTTTTGTAAACATTCTCTAATTTTGGAACTTGGAATTTAGATTTTATTTATGTTACTTTTTACTCTCGCTTCCAAATATTCTCCGAAGTTAAATATCAGATCATCGCATCCCTCCATAATTCCGTTTATCAACCCTTAGCTGGCCGCGAAAGCCTTCGCGCAAACTTTGTTTTTTCATCCCTAAAGTTAAAAATGGGGTAGATCATTACCAGGCGATCGGAGAGCTGTGTTATTGATTCTTCGCTTCCCGTCCATCTCGAAAGATTGACGAGAACATTAGGGCGTCACTGCAAATTATTTTTTTGTATGATTAATGTAACGGAAAATTGCCAGAAACATTGTCAAACATAATAATTTCGCTGTCTGTCTGTCTGTCTGTCTGTCTTTCCATCCGTCTATTCATCTGTGTCCCCGTAACTTCGTGTTGCGTCCGTAATTTCGTTCGAATTCGCGACTAAAAAAACAAATTAAACGGCCGGAGATGGGGCTTGAGCCCCAGGCCAGCAAACCCGAAGGCGGCAATGATAGCGATGTTGCTACCGCTGTTTCTCCGCGGACAGAATGATACTATTAAGCTATGTATTCACTAGGGGACAAACGCGAAACATTCCGCTCGGCATGTCGCATCAACATCTACGCTCATGTTTCGGGGACAATGACGCGGTCATTTGACGTGTACACACCGGGACTCGCATATCTTGTCGCGGAAATGTCACCCGAAGAGGTTACGATGACAGCTGCGGTATCTCATTTGGCGAAAACGGGGTTCCGCGCAATTCGAAATGTTTTTTTGGGTCGCAATTTCAAATTAACGAGGTTTTACTGTAGTAAATTGAATATTATTAAAAACAAGGTCCTTTTTGCAAATAATTATTGTTTTCCCAACGTCGCGGAAATGTATGAGGTTATGATGACATCTGCGTATCTGCGTAATGAGTTTATCGAAGCGTAAGAGGAGAAAAAAGAGGAGAATGCGAAATTATTTACTGCAAAGAGAAAGAAGGACGGACATTCTATGCGATCTTCGATCGATACAGCTCGATGAGTTCAAGAACAATTTCGTTTCCCCACATTGTCATCTTGACAGATACAGCGCATGCGTATTCACTTGTAAATATACCACGTGGTACTGACGCTCCGCGTAATGTTGCAGTGAGCTCGCTCGGGTACCGTGCGTATGGCAACGTTGCCACGGTACGTAGAAATGCCGCGCTATGTTGTGCGCGACGTCGCGGAACAGTGCACGAAGTTGCAACGTCACGTAGACTCTATGCCGCGCGTTCTGTTGAGGGAAAATTTGTCCCCAGTGAATACATGGCTTTAATATATACTTCTTCTTTGTATTGTGTTGTCTGTCCTTCCCGTTTTGGGAGTGAGTCCGTATAACTTCGTTCCCTTACTGTCCCCTTTCCCGCTCTAACACTGTGTCCTTTTTTTTGTTTTTTCTTTCAATTAGCTCTTTATTCTGCTATAATAGCTATTTTCTTCTATTGTTACTGTAAATATATGTCTTCTTTAGCATGTAATATTTGATAACACTATGTATATTTATATAATAAATGTTAATTTCTGTTTCGGCGAGGTACAGTGAGTGGACAGGTCTTTCTGGGTCGCGTCGCCCTTTACACGACGTGTAAAGGAAGAAAAAATTGTCAACCTGGCGACGTATGAGTAGGGTTGATATGTCAGATTTCGCTCTTAAAATGACCCTGGAAATGCGGTGGGCGTTCTTTCACTATTAATGTTTACTAGGGCTCAGCAAAGATGCGAACCAATGTTCCGTCATTTTTGACAGGTAACAGCTAGTATACAAATAATTAAAATGACGTAATTCTTAAACGATAAGACTGCACAATATGATCGAAGGATTCAAAAACAGCCTAGGATGTTTTTAAAACAATCGCGCATTTAAAAATAAAATCATCAAAAAAATGTGTAATATTCAATTGAATCAACAGCTTGAAAGATTATTAGATATAATTGTTTTTTTTTAAATTTAATTTACTAATTTAAATTTAATTTAATGCTGGTGCACTATGGTCATTTTTGATGTCGTGTACAGAAAAAAATATTTTTACATGTAAATAGATTTAAATTTCAAACCAAGTTTATTAATCAAAGGCATGAAGAAAAATCAAATAAACGAAAAAATATCTGGCTCCTACCAGGATTCGAGCCACGGATCTCCATCCTATCCAGGGCAGGTGCGTTAACCAGTTACGCTGTAGCGGCCTCCTATATTTTCGTGAATATATCGACCTTATCTGCAAGTCTGATTTATCAATTGATTAACATTTATTATATATTTTTAGGGCAGTCCACTTTTTCTGGTACGTTGATTTGATTTTTCTGTATGTCTTTCTAATTGATTAATAAATTTGGTGTTAAATGAAAAAGTTGTTTTTTATATTATTGTGACTAAAGAAATGTGTGTACACATATATATCATTCGATTCATTTTTGTATTTTGCTCTTTCAATAGTTTTGTATTTACATGAAAATAAATTTAAAACGGGAAATTTTAAAACAACGTTAATTAATATAATTATTGTTTTTAAATGTTTTAAAAAAATAAAAACTTTTACAGACATTTGAAGGACAATCGTGTGATGAAAATTTTTTTTTTTACCTAGTTAACTTAAGCATTTTTGATCCACAGTGGCGGGGTTAATTCACCCGCCCTTATTCAATTTCGAACAGAATTGCATTGTCGGGGAATCCCATTATCTAACTTCACACCACCGAATCAGCTTTGCAAAATCTACCCTTAACAGTGCTGGGACTTTCGCAAGGTATTGCTGAGAATCGAGTAACGTATTACTATATAAAATATATACCAGATAATCAATATATATATATATATATATCTCATATATATCTATATATTATTCTCTATATATATAATCTATATATCTATATACTAATATATATACCTCTATCTCCTAATCTCTCTCTCTATATCTATACTCTACACTGTTCCTATCCGCCATGTTTTCCTCCTATCCGCCATGTTTTCTCCACAACCACCCACCGGTGGTTATGGTGGTGGATAGCCCTTGGTGTCACATCGAAAATATGCAAGTTTGGTGGGGGTGGCTGCGCGTGGGTGGGAGTGGGTGACGAAAATATGCTTTCTACCGCATTGTTTTCTTATGGGAAGGCCGCAAATGCTTCAGAGTGTTTCAAAATAGGCGCGCCGACATTGTCGGTGAGTCTAGAAGGTTCTGGAAAAACCTGCTGTAGAAAGTTCTAGAAGGAAAAGGTTCTAAAAATTCCCGAAAGTTCTATAAGGTTCTAAACTGAGTGGCGGAATGTGTCTAGAAGGTGCCTGTATATTCGAATTTATTGAAAGTTCTGGAAGGAGAATGTTCTAGAAGGTTCGCGAAAGTTCTATGACGATCCAAAAAGTGTTCTAAAAATCTACGCGTGCGAAGCCGCGTGGGCACAGCTAGTTAATATTAAATTATTAATTTACATTAAATTAAACTTTACAATACAGACACACACCTTCTTCATCACTCGTCTTCACACGAAAATATACACATACACACCCCACATCTGTTACTCACCAATACCGACTACAAGAACTGCATACTACGTGAATAGGCAGAAAATATTTTGAAAGCATTGTAAAAAATGATCCGGTTTTAATGTACACATTGGGATTAATAAGATTTTCGTCTTCAAATATAGCAAAATTATTTTGTGGTGACAAAATTATAATTTATATAAATTAACTTTGTAAACACGACTTATTTATTGAAAAAAATTCAACATGTTTCGAAGCCAATGGCTTCTTCGTCAGGATAACAAAAATAAAATTTAAAAATCGAAGTATAGATCAAAATATTATAAAGTGCTATATGGAACATGATAATATAAAGTACCTACTTAACAATTTTGAAATAAGAGTTAAGGAACACTTAAGGTGTTTAAATAGTAATAATTATTCCGAATTTTCTAACCATCTTTTGGCTATGGATCATTCTTTTGATGTTAATTAGGGTTTACAAATTTTACGTACAAATTATACAGAATCACAATTCGATAAATTAGAAATTTTGGAAAAAAGAAAGAGTGTAAATAGTAAATTGAATATTATAAATAATCAGGTCCTTTTTGCAAATAGTTATCTTTTAATTTTTTTTTCATGTTAAGTAGGTACTTTATATTATCATTTTCCATATATCACTTTATAATATTTTGATCTATACTTAGATTTATAAATTTTATTTTTGTTATACTGACGAAGAAGCCATTGGCTTCGAAACTGTTGAATTTTTTAAAATAAATAAGTGGTGTTTACAAAGTTAATTTATATAAATTTTAATAAGATTTTCAATAAAATAAAAGTATAAAATTGTGCAATCCGCCATTTAAACTGAAACATCGGTCAGAGCGATTGACGTCATGCCTCAGTACCCATCACCGTGTCTTTGAATCGTTGCCATAGACACAATGCAATGTTTACGGAGGCTTGACTTCACGTAGACGAAATGACAGCTGCGGGCGTTTTTGCTCGAAATTAAAAATATCGAGATGAAAATGCAATTATTTGCGTAAAAATTTAGTTTATTACTGAAGTAATGTTATTTTCGGTAATAGTAGATGTGTGCCTGCAATATAGTATGTTATTTCAAAATCTGTCATTATGCCTATTATTTGAATGTGCTCGAGTTTACTGTGTAGATGTAGTTTACTATGTAGCTGATGGAGATATAGGGTGGCCAAGGAAACACTCACAATTTATTTGATGAGCAAGTTTTACAATAATGGGAGGAGTATAAAAATGATCGCAAGATCTGAATCATCCCTTAGAGAAGCATTTTCAGTATTGGAATCATCAACCAAAAGATTAGGACTTCGTAGGCAAAAACAAAGTATATGCCAGTTACAATGATGCCCAGAATCAGCCAGTCCTCAATAACTACACATTTGAAACAGTGGAACAATTCACATTGCATTGTTACTAATGATAATGACACTAGTGTATAGATTGGGATAAGAATCTTTGCAGAAAACCGGAGTTACTTTGGTCTCGTTGGACAATTGAAGTCACGCCTACTGTCCAGAAAAACAAAAGCCACGCTCTGCAAGACATTAATTATGCCAGTCTTAACATACGCCTCGGAGACCTGGACATTAACTAAGCACGACGAAAACAGACTAGACACATTTGAAATAAAAATCTTACGCCGAATATATGGACCTATTAATGACGGTCAACCATGGCGTAAAAGATACAACACCGAGGTCTACGACCTTTACCTGGACATCAGCGTAGTCAAGTTCATTGAGATTAAAAGACTGCGCTGCCTGGGACATCTACACCGTATGGGTAAACCGGAGCCCCCTAAAATGGTGTTGTTTAAGGACCCAATGGGTAGAAGAAGTGTCGGAAGACCAAAACTGCGATGGTTAGATGGCGTAGATTGGGGACTGCCGGGCCCTGGGGCAGCAAAACTGGAATATGGCAGCCAGCGATAGAGTAGCATGGGGGACTTTCTTGGAGGCAGCTAGGTCCCACCAAGGGTTGTAACTCTGGGGATGGATGGGAGTATAATATGGAGCAAGATAGGTAGAGCTGGTAGAGTCTACGGCGGTCGGCGAAAGAGTGGTGGTGGTACCGGCGCGCATACTCGTCGGTCGCATCTGGCTTCTAATTGGTCGATTGACGTGGCCCACACCGAGCTCTGATTGGTCGATGCGCGCCTCGACCCACCACAGGTGTATCAAAACTTCGACTTTTGTATAGTGAAGCTTTTGCTTCTTATCCTGCAATATAAAACAATATTTTTAAAGATTCACAGAAGATACTTTGTATTAAATATATAAATAAAACTGGATTAAAGTAGAATTTTTTAAACAAGGCAACCTAATTGTGATTGTTTTGAATTGGTTCTCATTAATATTTACTTGTGCCCTAATACCTTCCACCCTCGCGATAAGGGCATTTCGGTGTACGTCAATTATTCAAAGCCTACATTTCACGTCACTGGAGCTGTTTATATATTTACCAAGCTTAATCAATTTAAATGTATAAAGTTCTTTTTTTTCGTCGTCCTTTACAGCGCTAACTTTGTGGTTAGACGTAATTTTATTAATTATAATTGTAAAAAATTAAAATAAATTGTTAAAATCGCTTATCTGGTCTCAATGGCGTTGTATCTTAGTTAGGGCGGACACAGAAACACGTCAGCATGTCTAATAAATTTTAGATCAAAGAACTCTTAGATGATGTGACTTAATGCTCCAAAATGAAAGCGATACCCAAAACCGAAGAAAGAAGCGATACCAAGAGGAAAAAGAAAAAGATAAACTACAAAATGAAAAAAGCGGTAATTATTGGCTATTGTATGGCTTCATTGAAATGGAAATTTTATGGCATTAGTGTTTTAATGGAGTGTTTTTTTGGAATCGGCAACATTTTTTCCAGCAACAGACAATTTGATAGCTGACAGCAAATTTACGCTAAGTTTGATTTACCATTTCACCATGAATAGACCTTCGCCAGGACAAGGTTAGAAATTTTGCACACTTCATTGATACACTAAATATACATATGCATGTTGCTAGAGCGGACCGAAGACACTTATGATTGAACTGTTTCCACCAGCTCCTGCTAAGACGGTCCTTGGTCTTCTGCCTTCTGGTCTTGTCTGGCAGTTTATCTGCCGGCATCCGCAAGATATGTCCCAACCACCTTAAATGTGATTTCTCGATAAATGTCAATAATGGCTCTACTTCGAGACATTCTCTTGTTTGAGTATTTCTGATTCTGTTCCTTCTGGTAACTCCTGCTATTCCTCGTAGAAATTCCATCTCAGCGACTTGTAGCCTTGGCCGGGTTCTTTCGATCATGATTAGTGATGCAACGAATAGTAGATATTTACCGAATATTCGTATTCACCGAATATCACCACGAATATTAAAAACAAAACTGAACGCAACGCAAATTACGGTTTGGCTGTGCACCGTGTATCCGAACACACCTACGCACTCTATTATCGAGGATTTTCCTAACATTGAATGAATGGATTTTTTGAGTTCTCAAGTTGTCAATTATTACTTGTTTCACAGCATAACATAAGTTCTTTTATCTAGTTTCGTTGGGTTATTAATAAGGTTAGGTGCTCATTTCATGTAGTTTTTGTTTTGTAATAAATATTGTTCGTTACATTTTATTTCCGCTGTATGTAAAAGTGTTAACTATTATAAACTAATTTCAAAATAAATCTATTAACATGATCTCTTGTAAGCGTGAAAAAAGTGATATTTATTTTCGACCGCTGGGAATGTACAAACGGATAAAATAAATGTTGGCTTTTTGAACAAAAATTTGCCGGTGGTAAATTTTAATTATTAAATCTCTTAGTAAGAAAAGAACAGTGGTGTATTATTTATAACCTTGTTGAATTATTCGTATTCGTATTTGTATTCGCCGAGTTGATTCGCAGGTTTGATATTTGTATTCGTATTCGTGAAAGTGGTATTCGTTACATCACTTGTCAAGATCCAGAGCTTGTGGACGTACACTACGGTTGGCCTCAAAACTGATTTGTATACTGCCAACTTTACTTTGTATAGTACAGGGATCGAGCTAACTGGCTTGCGTTTCCTATCCCCCTATACAATTCCCTTTCTTGCTCTCTATCCTGATTTATTATTACAACGAGATATTTACATGTGATTTAATGTTATTACACCGAGGTTGTTATAATAAAATATACAAAACATTGCGTTTAAAATCATATACAGTTGATAGATAAAATAAGCAAGGAAGAAACGAATGATGAAGGGTTTACCATATATTTTAAGAGGGTGCAGGAAGAGGGTAGAGGGCGTAAGATAGATTGTAATATGCTCGGGACGATTGTTTTTGTCCCGTGACATTAATTACAGCCCCCTAGAATTTGTTGTATGGAGTACGGAGAGGTCTAACGTGATCCCTTAAATTCTTGGACCCAATAGCGCTCTAGTGTCATTATCTTTTTACTTCCTTTATATTAACTCGTGGCGTCTGTTTGCTTACCGTCAACAAAAACTTTGGATCGAGTTTTTGACCCTTTTCCCGTGATCCAATCGAGCTGAAACTTGGCAAGTAGACTCGTGGCGACGATCAAGAAGATCTATCAAATTTTCGTTAAAAAAATTAATAGTATAATGTCGGATTTTTAGAAATTTTATTGGTTTTATCAAATTGGAATCATTAGAAAAGTTTTATTACATAATAGGCACTTCACTACGAATGTCGAAAATCTAAATTGACTGACAAATGTTTTTAGAATTTAATCTTCAAAGCGTGACGTGTCTTATCAAAGCTCAAAACATCTGACATTTTAGAAATTTATTAAATTACTGTAAGTTTAGTGTTATATGTTTTAATTCGTCTTTATTTGTTGTTATATTTTACAAGGAAAGGGAGTGTAATAAAAACTTGGTTTTTATGGGTTACTTTTTTTGATAATTATTTATCAGTGTAGATTACAGCTTGAAACATATTTGAAGACCCCATGGCAAGAAGTTGTTAACTAACATTCAAGTCATTTTGAGATAATTAGACATTTGCATTTCGCCTTTGAAAAATATGTTTTATTGCTAATTCAAGATTAATTTTTATTCATTTATGTCACAAAAATATCAAAAAAGTATTAACAAAGGATAAAAAAAAATATATATTAATTTTTCCTAAAAAAATGTAGTTAATAACCATTTTATCGCCTCTGAAACTCATTTTTAATAGAATAACATCTTTTTAAAATTGGTAAAACATGAACATCAAACAACCCTTAAAATGCTATCCGTTTTTACCATCCGTTATCTAAACTTACAAAATACCTGGCATGTTAATTAATAATACAAAATATTGTATATACCATTTAAAATTATTGAAAAATAATATATAAGTACCTATATATTATAATAGTCTTCAAATAAAAACAAATATATGACAGTACTGCCAGAGTAAAATTTGTATTAACCATAAATATTCCAATCAAATAAAAAGGCGTGTTAATTTGAGAATAATGGCATAAACATGTTATTTTTGAAGATAACATGTTCTTCCTATTAGTAACTGATTTGATTTTTATGAAAAAGTGTAATTAACATGTTCATCCCTATGATTTGAACATGTTCTAATTATTTTTAAGTTCTGAACTTATTTCCAATGGAAAGAGTGTACAATATTTAGTTTAGAGGGCTTATTATTGACAAAAATGTTAGTTAACAACTTGCCATGGGGCCTTCTTATTAATTTAATTCTTAACGTATTCCGTCAACATTGATGAAAAATTATTGTCACTCTTACTATGAAACAATTTTATTCATAACAATATTTTCATACGTAGGTATGTTCTAAGAACATTTACTGGATTTTGTCCCCAGAGAGATGATTAATTAATTAAGATAAGTTTTATAAGTCTCACAGAGACGTAGCTATGAATATAAGATACGTAAGTTGAAGTTTTTTTATACAAAGGCTCAGAGCTTACAACCTGTTTGAGCTGGCTTAGCGATCACTAAACATTGTAAGAACATCCACACATTATCAAATTTTGTAAGTTCTTTATATGTTAGAATCTGAGAATCTTTCGTTTATTTGAATGAACTGCGCTAGAGACATCTGTAGTATTTTCTCATTAACCATAATTCATAGATTTTGCAGCTGTTAATTTTCTTCTTTTTTAAAAAAAAATTTTCTATTTTTTTTTAAAAATATAGAGGTATCATTACCAGCTGTGAAAATTTTTGTATACTTTTTCTAAGGTTTTCGCAATTTAATGATAGATAGATTAATTGTGATCTCACGGGTAATCGAACCCCGAACCCTTATGTGAGAAGCCAGTGTCATACCCACTGGACTTACGGGGGCCGCTTTATAAATAATGTACGATATACCATATTTTTTACAAATTATGAATTATTTTAAATTTTCAAATATTTTTTCGACTTTGTGAGGTGCGTGTTATTGATACCTCATTGTGAAATCTGTAAAGTTTGTTGCGTGCATTGTATTTTGTAAAGTATTTTAAAATTAGTAAATAAATAAAAATAATATAACATTATAGAATATGGCTATAAGACTTTGTTCGATATTTGCAATCATTTAGGCATTTTATATTCCACATTTTTGGACCTCTGGCATTTACGTCACGACCCCCACTTCTTCTTTCCTCACCCCACACCTTAGTTAGTTGAATACTTACCGCTTGACCAGTGACAAGCGTTATTGCTGTTTCTATCTGTTTATCGAACTCCAATTTTAAGAAGTATTTTGTCGTGCAACCCTTGCAACAGTGTCGGCTTCTGAGCGATCATCAGATTGTGAATTAAAGTGTTATCTAATATCAAATTAGTTGACCGTTGCAATTCATACTGCCCCCAGAAAGTTAGTCTGATCGAATTATGTGCCCCATCGACGTCATCAAGACACAGTGCATTTATTTTTTTTATTTAAAAAAAAATCCTTGTTTACAAATAAAGGTACTTAATACTAATTTAACAATAAAACATAAGATAAATTACACATTATTTTTGTTTTGTTTAATTTGTGGATTATGCCACTCTACTAGGCTACGCCTGTCCCAGAGTGGCGTTATAGAACACAATTATAATAATTTTTTCGAATTCGTCAGTAGTATTTATTTTCATAAGGTAGTTATTATGTATCTACAAAGTATCAAGTGGAATGTTAGTGAAAGTTGAGTGAGTCATAAGTCCAAGTGTAAATATGTGTAGAATAATTGTTTAATGTAAAAAGGGTTAAAGTTTTGTTTAAGATTATTTTTTTATTTTCCTTAATTAATTAATTAATTTATATAGGTATATATTTTTATTTGAAGACATTATTATGCAATTACAGTAAGTAAATTTTCAGTTGCTGTTCTACCTTTGGAGGTAAGCCAGTTGTTTGCTAAAGCTTTTATTTTATTAATTGAGTATATTCTGATTTCCGGGAAGTCTGTTTTAAATATGTTAAATATTTTAGGTCCTATGTATGAGTAATTTTTCTGTCCATGTGTTGTCTTAGTTTTTGGTATTTCGTCAAGGTTTCGTAATGCTTGTCTAGTATTATGTGAATGCGAGTTACTGGTTGCTGTTAGGTGGTTTGTGTTTTTGATGTAGAAGATGAGGGTAGACTTAACGAACAGCTGTCTAACGTCCAGTACATTAAATTCTCTGAATAGTCTGTCTGATTGGCATGTAAATGGTTTCTTATTAATGACTCGGAGCAAGGTTTTTTGTGCCGTTATAGCTGGTTTTAATGTGGTTTTGTAAGTACCTCCCCAACTTAACGAATCGCATAGTTCAAAAATGACTGGGCAATTATACTATTATAGTGGAAATGTCAAAACTAATGCATTAGCAAACTCTGTAATCGCCAGACTACACTCATTAGGAAATGAACATGCAGAGGCGGCTGACATTTTTGCTGATAATATAACTGTGTATAGGACAAAGTTGATACAATTCTTTACATCTCAACTAAATGGAAATGGATAATAAATTTTTCTTTTTCTTCTTACTACTAAAACTTCTCTTTTAAATTTACACAAATATATAAGATGTACTTGAATCTTTTAACAGCAATCTTAATTTACACAATTCTACTATATGTACTTGTATCTTTTAACTGTATATCTGTCTTATGTTATTTTTTTAAATTTATATTTTGTAAAAGCCCATAAGGGCGTTAAATAAATTAATTAATTAAAAATTAAAAATATTGTCTAGAAGGAATGGAACATCATCGGCAGTGGATAGTCAATAATTCCGTTGTATTCCTTTTCATCCCTTGTTATAACAGTCCACAAATGGATTTCGTTCTCCTACTACCCATTATTTCTCCCTACATCGATTTGTATTCGGGAACATTTTGGAACAGCCCTAAAATACATCTTTTTTACTCCTTTTATATTAACTCGTGGCTTTTGGATCGATTTTTGACCCTTTTCCCGTTTTCCAATCGAGCTGAAACTTGGCAAGCAGACTCGTGGCGACGATCAAGAAGATCTTTCAAATTTTCGTTAAAAAAATAATAATTATAGTATAATTTCGGATTTTTATAGATTTTATTGGTTTTTTCAAATTGGAATCATTGGAAAAGTTTGATTAGCAACAGCGCGGCGGCCCGATAACGTCGCGGAATATTTTCTAAATTTGAATTACTCCGTCGGTATAATAGGTACATCACTACGAATTTCGAAAATTTACAAAACAATTGGTTCACAGATGACAGCAAAATTAGGTTTTTTGGGAAAGAATCAAATAATAATTTATTTCTTTTAGATTTCTGCTTAGTTTTGAAGAATTCTACATTACTCAAATCTGATTCTGACTAAATCATTTGACGCTGGAAATTCATAAGGTACGATATTGATGATAATTGAATCTATCAAAATCTTGACATCTCAAAACATTTGACATTTTAGAAATATATTAAATTTCTGTAAGTTTAGTGTTATGTTATATGTTTTAATTCCTCTTTATTTATTGTTTTATTTTACAAAGAAAGGGAGTATAGTAAAAACTTGGTTTTTATGGGTTACTTTTTTTCTTTTTCAAAATCGGCGTGTCTTTAAATCCGTCTTATAAAGAAGTTCTAAAAATGTACTTCAGAAATGTTTCCACTATTTTTTCACGTTTCCAGGTCCGAAAATGTTCGAGTAAAAAATTGTATCCCTGTATCGACATACCCCTGATTTATGACCTCCAGTGTAGCCTCCTTCCGGCGGGCTAATGGATTTCAAAGTTCCCGGATTCCAGGGCACTTCGCCCGCTCGAGTTATGAAATACATTCAACTTTCAAAATATTTCTTCAGTTACTGCGTACAAATTTGTACCAGTAAATCACGAGGAGCGATCTTCTCAGAAACTATTGGTAAACACGCTAAATTTTGTTTCTTACCGTGGAAATTTGACTTACCTACTCTTTATGCAGAAAAGTATACGCTATACACGGGGTGGTGATTGTGAAATCAGATACTGTATTCGAAAACTTGCTTAGATTCGCGAAATACTTGTTTTAACCACTTCTTTTTTATTTCATTTTTATTATTTCTTTATATATTCGGTTTCTTATTAATGACTCGGAGCAAGGTTTTTTGTGCCATTATAGCTGGTTTTAATGTGGTTTTGTAAGTACCTCCCCAACTTGGAATCGCATAGTTCAAAAATGACCGGGCAATTATACTATTATAGTGGAAATGTCAGAACTAATGCATTAGCAAACTCTGTAATCGCCAGACTACACTCCTTTTTTATTTCATTTTTATTATTTCTTTATATATTTATATGTGTGCTTACGGTGCGTAGCATTTTGGCGGGTTAGGGTATGTGTAGTGTATATGTTCTGAGAGAATAGGAAAATGTCCACCCGTTCAAAGACATTTTCTTTGTGTTGGCACGTGATGTGATGATCTCTATGCAGAAAAGGACACGCTATACGCGGGGTGGTGATGGTGAAATCAGATACTGTATTCGAAAACTTGCTTAGATTCGCGAAATACTTGTTTAAACCACTTCTTATTTTCACTTTATTTCATTTTTATCATTTTTATTATTTATTTATTTATATATTTATATGTGTGCTTACGTGCGTAGCATTTTGACGGGTTAGGGTGTTTGTAGTGTGTATGTTCTGAGAGAATAGGAAAATTTCCACCCGTTCAAAGACATTTTCTTTGTGCTGGCACGTGATGTGTATTATGTGAGGCGCGTATATTGCGTGAGGTTTCAGCAATGCAGAGATGATTTCAAGGTTAATGAACACCTTAAAAGCGTAATTTTCAGAACAAAATAACACTTTTATGGCGTACCTTAACATTTAAATCATTTAATGTTTGACTCTGAATTCAGGCCAGAGTGTTGATTATGCTCAATATTAACTGTGGTAATTTATTGACACAAGTTTAGGAGTGGCGTTGAGTACAGAAAATATTACGGCGGTCGGCGAAAGAGTGTTGCACCTCTCGTCGGGATCTGGTTAGCCGCATTGAGTTTTGGATGCCGGCTCGATGCGTGCGGCTGGAGACGCGGCGGGTCTGAACCACCACAGCACCCTTGAAAAAATTAGTAGAAACAGAGAGACATCCTTAAATTTTAAACAGTATTAAAAAAGACACAAGAAAGCAATCAAAATAAGTCACCGAAATATGAAAAGAAGAGAAATAAATAAACGCTGAAAATTATTAATAAAACACTATCTTCTAGTAGTGTCATCTCCAATCGGAAGTTGGTGATAATATTGGATAATATAGTCGCACGGGACAACTCAGGCGTATTGTAAGGGGTACCCCTACAAACCGGGGCAGGACAAAGCCGCGCAAAATAATCCCGAAAAAGCCGCGTCAAAATTGCTAGGGGAAAAAAATTTATAAAATATTAAAAAATAAAATAATACGTATCCTGTGTAATTCTAATAATTCGGATGAATTTCATAACACAGATAAAGTATATCGCTATCAAAAATTCCGTTATCAATTATAGAGGTCTCATTAGCGACATTAGAACAATTAGCGACATCTGTGGGCATTTAGGCGGAATGAAATGCTTTGGTGCAGGCCGCGTGGAGGATGGTTACAACTCACATGTAAAGCGTGGCATGTAATTTAAATATATACATCTTCCAAAAATTAATATACATTAATAAAAAATAATAATGTACTTTCACTATTTATTTATAACGATTAGAACGTTTTCGTTACTAAAGCATTGCTTTAAGGCTGGACGTTCACTGCAAATGCATATTTCGTCATTTTTTTAACGAAATTGTGCATTTTTATTATTCTTTTACATCAGAATATATATGTGGCGTATATATGCAAAACCGTCGCAATCCATATGGGCTCCGTATGGATAGTGGCGGTTTTGTATCTATACGCCACATACGCTAGACTGCATATTTTTAGGGCTATAACTTAGATAGAATCTTTGTTCTTATACAAAAGTAATAAACTGAACATTAATCGTATTAATCGACAGGCCGCGGCCAATAAATTCATTTTTGGTGTCTTATACATATATTTATTTACCTTATACCTATAAAGCTTACTGCACTATCGTGATTTCGTACTAAGATAATTAAGAAATGTTCAATATTAATAAAGTTACAATTACACATGTATTAAATTTATGAAAATGAATCTAGATATACATTTTAAAGTATTTTTTTTTAATACTCTAGATAGTAAAAGTTTTCTACGATATGTGTACTTCAAAGTTTCGAAAAAGGGAAGAAATCATGAAATTAAGTAGCATTGAAAAATTCGATACGAACCGAATATCCTAGTCCCAGTAAAACAAAACTTAGAACCGCAGTTAGAAAAGTTTAATGAAGTTAAATAGTTGTTCTTTAATTCATGGATCCGGAGTTTTTTCCAGTAAGGAGTTTTTAAGTTCTTAAATTGTAGAATAGAGTGCTATTATTTAACCCTCTTTGTCTCTTTGCTTGTTTATTTGTGGTGAAGGAATCTTGTAATTGATTTTTCACCCCCTTCCCGACTAGCTAGAGCATTGAAACTTTTAACATTTATGTAAAGTGGATGACTATACATTTTCAAATCATTTTTGATTTGAGTCGGTCATTATTTTGATTAAAATTAATATCAGTAGTTATTGAGGTACGCTATGTCAAAGTTTGTCATCTTTCGAATTAAATAAATCAATGTTTTGACAAAAAATATGTTTCTTACTCAATTGTATATGACCAAATAAGTATGTATGTATTGGAATCTTGTAATTGATTTTTCACCCCCTTCCCGACTAGCTAGAGCTTTGAATCTTTTAACTTTTACGTAAAGTGGATGACTATACATTTTCAAATCATTTTTGATTCGATTCGGTCATTATTTTGATTAAAATTAATATCAGTAGTTATTGAGGTGCGCTATGTCAAAGTTTGTCATCTTTCGAATTAAATAAATCAATTTTTTGACAAAAAATATGTTTCTTTCTCAATTGGATATGACGAAATAGGTATATATTGAAATATTAGGTTCCAAATTCATATTTTCGAAACCATGTTTCCACGTGTTGATAATATTATTTATATTGACAGACAAATATTGAAGAAATTGAATTTTCGCACGATTTCCCAGATATTTGATTGAAATTGAATAGATATTTGTTATCAATCAAGGGTAGATACAAGTGGAGTAAACATATTGATATTTTGAGGGATATTCAATGTAAATACTATATAATATTTTTGTAGACAGATATCAAGATTATCTGATCTTAAATGACTCTGATATTACTAAGACGTGGGAAAACTATATAAGTACACTTTTTGACGATAACAGACCTGAAGTCTGTTTGAATGCATTACAATCTGGACCAGCAATAATGAAATCTGAAATCCTCTATGCTATTTCTAACAGTAAAAATAAAAAAGCCTGTGGACCGGACGAATTACCTACCGAAATTTTGAAATTAATTGACGACAAAAATATTGAGTACTTGTTAAAGCTGTTTAATATTATTTATGATACGAGGGTCATCCCCCAAGATTGGCTTAAATCTACATTCATCACTCTCCCTAAGAAACCACACCCCAAAAAATGCGGGGATTTTTATTTTATTTATTTATTTCTTTTAAATTTATTTATACATATAAATGAAGGTAGTTGCTTCACTAGACAATGTCTGTTCTGAAGCAACTACCTGTACAGTTTTTTTTTTAAGTTTGGACATTAGCAAGATATAATATATATAATACACATATATACACACATATATACACACATATATTCATATATTTATATATACATACACACATACATAGGAATATACACTCATATACATATACATACACACACACACACACACATATATATGTATATAATATTAGAAATAAGATTTTTATATTGTATGTAAGAAATAAAACACAAACAAAAGGTTATATATTAGAGAATTATACATTTAGACATTGTATATAGGGAGTAAAATCATTCAAACAGAAGCCAACAAAGCGGTTACCAAATGTAGGCAGACTACAAAACGAAAGCAATGTGTCATACGTGACAGCTTTAATTTCATTGCAAAACAATTTTGTGACTATATTATCGTCTGATTAGTCTTATGAGTCATGTGTTAAAAGTATTTTTAAAGATTATACATTCACGAATAAGATTAAAATGTGAATCTGATTTGGATAACTCCCAGTTTGGCTTCAGGAGTGGTTTTGGAACACGAGAAGCGTTACTGGCAATAGATGTGCTACTGCAGAAATGCCGCGACCAACGAAAATACGTTTTTGCGTGTTTCATTGATTATGAAAAGGCGTTTGATAGAGTGAAACACGCGGACCTCATCAAGATGCTCCAAGAGCGTGGTATTGATGACAAAGACATTAACATTATTAAAAAACCTATATTGGAACCAGGAAGCTGTCATCAAGTTGGAAACTAGCTCAACAAAGTCTATACCAATCAAACGTGGAGTTCGGCAAGGGTGTATATTGTCACCTATGTTATTCAATTAATACTCCGATCTAGTATTCAAGGAGGCTTTGCATGACATGGAACTGAGGGTCAAGGTTAACGGTGTACACGTCAATAAAATCAGGTATGCGGATGATACAGTCATTCTGGCAGATAGTATGGAAGACTTACAAACACTCGTGAACAGAATTAATGAGGCTGGTGTGAGACTGGGTCTTAACATGAACGTGAGTAAAACAAAGTTCATGGTGTTTAGTAGGCAAGATCACACGGGAGCACGCCTCACATTGAATGGGGCTGGTCTAGAGAGAGTGACAAGGTTTAAATACCTTGGAAGTATCCTAGCGGAAGACCTCGAACCGAAGTCAAATGCAGAATTGAAGCATCGCGAGCTGCTTTTAACAAAATGAGACAGATATTCTGCGATGACAATCTTAACCTGAAACTTCGACAGCCACTGATCAAATGTTATATATGGTCAGTTCTGCTGTACGGAGTGGAATCGTCGACCCTCAAAGTGAGTAGCATGAACCGGCTGGAGGCGTTCGAAATGTGGATGCATCGGAGAATGCTCCGGATACCCTGGACGGATATGGTCAGCAACACAAGAGTTCTTCAAAGAGCTAGAGTGAATAGAGAGTTGCTGACAAATATCAAAATCCGAAAGGTATCGTATTTGGGTCATGTGCTCAGAGGAGAAAAATATGAATTGCTCCACCTGATTCTTATGGGCAAGATAGAGGGTCGTAGAGGTGTTGGAAGGAGACAAATTTCCTGGCTCCGCAATATACGCGACTGGACGGGCATAAGAAGTGTTGGAGAGCTGTTTCGTGCTGCCCAGGACAGGGACGCTTTCTTTCGGGTGATAGTCAACGTTAGGGGAACTGACATGACACCAAAAGAAGAAGAAGATATCAAGAGGTATGTTTTGTGATTTAAAGTCGAATTTTAATTAAGATGACAGTTTGAATGAAATAAATACATAATGAAAGATATATAAATAACTAAAGAGATAAATAAATATATAAATTTTAATTGTTGTACATATTTTATCTTATTTCTTTATATTTCATTGAATTATAATAATAAAATATGCTTTCCAGCAAGAAAACAGATGCGCTATGGTGATCCCTCTTAATATTTAAGATTGACTGTTTCTTGATTAAATAAGGTATTCCTAGTTAGTTTTTAATTATAAAGTTTACTACTTTATAAAAAGGGTTGAAAAAGCAAAGCAAAAATATATTATTTTAAAAATTGTCCCTTCTAAAACTGTAAGAAAAATACTTAATTACTTCTTTGCTACTTACTATTGAGTAATTTAAGTAGATATTGGGCCAGTTTATGGCATTTTCCTTAATCAAATGTGATTAATGCTCTTTCTTATATTAAGTCCAGAATATAAAAAGCGATCACTTAAGGGTAATTGAGGGTAAATTTTTCATTGCACGTGGAGCGTGCGCATTGTAACGGAAATGCGTGTAGCAGATATGCATGTAGCGGAAATGCGAGACCACGAAATCCGCGGGTATCCATTAAACTGTCAAAAATGTATTCGCTTTAAATTAGTGTTCCAGTAATATAAATAATGTACTGTCGACCACCATTAAAAAGCTGACGAATGATTGGTTATTGCATTAAAAATGAACGATTTTAGGATATGCATGTAGCGGAAATGCGAGACCACGCAATCCGCGTGTAACCATTAAACTGTCAAATTGTATTCGCTTTAAATTAGTGTTCCAGTAATATAAATAATGTACTGTCGACCATCATTAAAAAACTGACGAATGACGTTTTTGCAAAAACGACGTTATTGTCAGATATCGTAGTTTCCTATATTGCTTGCAGGGTCTTTAAATAGGCGAAATCACTACAATGCAGAAATATGCGTTTGTCTCACCCACACCGGTGTCACTTCGAGTCTTAGGCGCATGTCCGAGAATAAGCGCCAATTTATATCCAATCAGCGCCGCTAAATGAGATAAATGAGAGTATACGTGTATTAAATTTAATTACAGTTAATTACAGCAATACCGTACCGAAGTCAGGGGGCCTTTAAGTTTGTGTTATGTTAAATACTGGATTGCAGTACCGTGTCGAAAGCAAGGTGTGTGTCTTGATGTAGTGTGTTATGTATCTACTAACGGATGTCGGACTGTGCGGATCGTCGATTTGATTTATCCTGCAGCGCCGGATACCACGATGTTTTTAACTTAAGACCGTCATATGACGGTCTTAAGTTAAAAACATCGTGGTATCCGTTAGTAGATACATAACACACTACATCAAGACACACACCTTGCTTTCGACACGGTACTGCAATCCAGTGTTTAACATAACACAAACTTGGAGACACCCTGACTTCGGTACGGTATTGCAAGGCAATACTTAACCTACACTTCAACACTCACTCATCACATCAGCCCTGATGATGGACCCTGCAATGGGATACGAAACGTTGGCCAGAGAGGTCACATATATACGGCAGAATATCACAGAAAACTATACACAAAAAATTCTGAACGGCCGTAAAAACCTAAGGACATTTTCATACATTTAAAAAATTTATTTTGATATGTTTTCTTTCATGTTATTCAAATAAGAATAATTTAGTTGTCTCTCTGTCTGTACGTAATTTCCTGCGAGAAATTCTGCACGTCAATTCTTTAAAATAAAAAAGCCTTCACATAAAATGACAGGAGCGCAGTGAAATATTAAGATGAGGACATCTCTACTGTGCGAATAATATTTCAAAATCGGTATTGTTTTTTTGAAGGTCGCTGTTTTCCCTTATCGTTGGATAAATAATTGGCCAACCCTATCCGCAGCATCGATCAAGCGCGCCCATCGCGCCCCTAAACACAATAATCTGCGCCCGAGAGTCGAGGGTTGCGACCGCGCCGCCCGCCTCGGGGGACACCAGGAATGGCCGGAGCAAACAAAGAAATCCGACAGAAAGTGGCCCCTACCCGGGCCGCTCATTGCGGGCTCGTCGATTCGAAAAGGCTTTGTTAGCCGGCCGCCAGATGCCGGCATCTCGCTAATATCTAGAAAATTTAAAATATCAGCATATATTAATAAATATTTTTTAACAATTAAACTGATTTTAAGGTAAGTAATTAATAAGTTCGCTTATTAGGCCAGTGCTCACGTACACAGCTGAGACGTGGGTACTAACTAACTATGAGAAATGAGCGAGCACTGGACGTTTTTGAAAGGAAAATTTTGAGGCGTATCTTTGGACCGTTTCTAAAAAATGGACTTAGGCGCAAACTTTACAACAATGAGCTCTATACTCTGTTTAAGGAGCTAAACGTCACAAAATTTATAAAACTGGGAAAACTTCGGTGGCTGGGTCATGTGGAGAGAATGTCCGAGCATCATGCACCAAAGTCCCTGCTGAACTCAATGCCGTTAGGGCGAAGGCGCTTAGGAAGGCCAAAATTAAGATGGAGCGACAACGTCCTCAAAGACATTTCTGCCTTGGAGCTCCTGAACTGGAGAGAGCTGACACTAGACCAAGATGAGTGGAGGAAGACTTTGAAGATAGGCAAATACCAAACACGATCGTTTGAACGATCATTCTTTTCTTCTTCCTCTTCTTCTATGTCTGTTGATCTGTTCTGGCAGAAGCTGCTGCTCTTTGAACGTCGAGATCTCTCTGTTCCTCCATTTCTTAGTCAGTTTTCCAGGAAGATGACGACCAGGTGGGATTTTATTAGTTTATTGTTAGTAAGGGATTCTGGAGTCGTCCATTATTTTTGTATAAAAGACATGCACCGGGATCTTTTCTTGAACTTCTTTGAAACCGGAAACAGGCTTAACTGAATTAGAAGTTTACACAAGATAATAAATAAAATATAACTCTAGATTGGGCACTAACAGAAACATAACTTTACTAATTAACGTAACACCTTTGGGGAATGTATATGAGCTGTAAGGGATCATACTTCTCATTACGGAGAATGTGTCCAGAATGATAGATGATGCGTGTAGTGTTTCGCGTTTCCTGTACAGTGCGTTAATATTGTTAAGTATCAAAACTTAACTGTCTGACGCGCTTTCGAATATACAGAATATAAAGGAAGATTCCTGCCTAACTTATTTGTCCAAAATGTTTCAACTTCCATGTCTTAACATTATCAAAGGATAGTGGCTATAGAAGGTCAATGAAACACTCAATTAAAATTTTATTTACTACACAAATTCATTGAACACGAATTTAACCGGAGCACTGTTTTTTAATTCACACTATTTCTCGTGAAACTTCTACTCGTATCTATAAATTCTCATTCACGTCGTTTGTATAGCTGCGATCAATATGAAACAATTTTCACACGTCTGTAGGTACTTTATCGCTGGTCAGAGTTTGCACTGAAATAGCCTATTAAACTTACTTTCGCTTGGTCACACTGAATCACCGTTGTAGCTTTATCTGTGCATTAGCCGAAATGTCGCCTGTCAAACAACTTTCATTGCGCAGCGCAATGCTCCCGTATTTATAGAGACCCGTGTTCATGTCGCTTTCGTGATGCTTCCAGATTCCAGTGGATCATCCCAGACCCCTCTAGCAATTTCCAATTTAGTTTTGAGTACTGTAAAATCATCGATTACGTGCAATTCTTTGTGTTTCTACCATCTCGTGACAATATCAATAGTTAAGAAGGTAAGCTACTTCAATGATTTCATTTTTTTCAATATTTCTGACTTGTACCTTCTGTTAAAACTTATGCCATCATGAAAATAACTTACTCAAAAATGGAATATTGAAAATTCATTAATTTAAATACAAGTCAAATAAAATGATCAAAGGCTTCCAGAAATTTCCACCAGAATTTATATAAAGGACTTGTTAATCTTTCTTCTCCGATGATATAAACTGAGTAGACATTGCCTTTAATTTATTAATTAATTTATTTATTTATCTCTTGATACATGACGTAAGAAATGGAGCCGCTCATCCTACTAGGAAGAACCCGTGCCGAGATGAGCAGCTTACTGTATAGTGAGAACAAAATAATAAAGATATAAAACAAAATATTACATAACTATAAGATTAATCAATGAATTGAGGATATATATTAATATAAAATATGGATACCTAAAACAGTAGATATTATATAATAAAAAAGCAATAGTGAAAGTAAAATAATATATGTAAATAATCATATGCATGGATAATAACAACATGTATATATTATTCATTACGAAAGAAATACCACAGTTAAAAAGTATATATATATAAATATTAAATGAATGAGCAATAACTAATAATTAATAATGTGAATATCCCTCTAACCTTTCCCATATAGTGTTAAAATTGAAAAGGAACTGTAAAATCCCCAGCCCATTCCACTAAATTAATCAAATTGAACTAAAACTAAATTAATTTTGTTTCAGATTTATTGTCGGTTCTCTTGACTTTTTCATGCACTCTAGCACAAAAAAGGAGTATAAATGTCTATAAAAGGTTACGCGCCTCTGATTTCACGTATTGGCCGTACACGGAATCAAATCAGACAATGTGACGTCACGCGGCTTATTACACGAGACTACAGACCCCGGCGGGAAATGTCATATGCTGTTTGCTTTTTGCTGCGCCACTGGAAAATACTGCTGGTGTAAAACAGTGGCGTTACTGCGTCATGTTACACATTGAAATTTCCGATTCAGCTCGAAAATCAAAGGAAAAGCATTTTATATTTTTTATCCCAAATTCGCCTGGGAGCTAATTTTATTTTTTATTTTTAACACACAGGGTTGTGTTTAGGGAATGCAATCCCGATCCCGCGAGATCGGGATCCGCGAGATTTCGAGGCATTCGAGATCAATCTTGAACCGAAAAATCGGACGAGATTATCGGGATTTATCATCATTTTTTTATGTTTTGTATGTTTAATTGCGTATGTATATAGAGCTTTTAGTAAGTACTTAAAACTTATGTTCATATCACATTCAAATAATGAAAATAGCTTTGAATAATATTTGCTGTATTTTATCAACGTAACGTAGTAATAAAAACTACTACTATTTAGTAGTTTTTACTCTACTACATTGACTGAATGATGCTTGGAAAAACGCCTACAAAAACTTTAATGCAATGATTAATAATGAACATTTTATTAAAATTTCTGATATAAAAATGCAAGGCATTGTCGTAAATTGCTATTCAGCTCTATAAACAAACAAAAAAATACAAAAGTATTCGGAGTCCCGATCCGTAGGGATCCCGCGGGATTGGAAATACTAATCTTGAGGGATCCTGAAAGGGCTATCCCGACTCGGGATTGCATTCTCTAGTGCGTTGTGTCGAGAGATGGTATGTTAGAGAAGCGTATCTTGTTAGGTACGTGTCTCTTAAGGCATGCTATATGCATTGTTTGAATGCACTTTCGCTTACTACGACTAGAAAAAGTAAATAAAATAATAAAGTATAATGTATTGGTGCAAATATTTAAAATTAAACACAGATTAGTACCCAAATACTTTGATGACAGGATGAAGCTAAATAGGGACTTTCATTCATACAACACAAGAGGAAGCGACAACATAAGATTACCAAAGAAAAATAAAAACGCCTTCACAAAATTGTATGATGTATAAAGGTCTAAAAATTTCGATTTCGACATCGATTCGAATCGACAAAGGAAATTCAAAACACGGTGAGTATAAGGAGATTTTTATTTATTTTTTATTTATTTGTTTACGCCCATTAGGCTTTTACATAAAGAATATAAAATAAATTTTAAAAAGCACATACATTAAACAATATCTGTATAGCACCAAAACATGAGTATAAAAGTTAAAAATATAAAGTAAAGAGCAGCAATGTGTATAGGCTTTTACCTAAAAAATAAAACATAAAATTAAAAAGAACATACATTAATCAATATAAGTTATAAGTAGCAAATTATAAAAAGTATCAGGAATAGCACCAAAACATGAGTATAGAAATTAAAAATATAAAGTACAAAGCAGCAATGTGTATGAAAAATACAATGAATTTTAAACAGGAGTGTGAAAATTTTATTGTAAAAACTTTTAAATTACTAGATGGAATGCAATTTGTTTATATATTAGCCCACGCAATATTATGTCTAAGGTCTAAAAATCTTCGATAGCCTGACAAAGGAAATTCAAAACACGGTGAATATAAGGAGGTTTAAACAGGAGTGCAAAAATTGTATTGTAAAAACTTTTAAATGACCAGATAGAATGCAATATGTTTAAGTGAAATCATTTGAGTCGTATAATTTCAGACACCGCTAAGTCCATATCAAAATAATTTACAGCAGATCAAGTAATTTATACCTTATTGTGTGAGGTGTTATTACCCACACGCTTAGTTTTTCTAGAAAGTTTGTTATAAATATAAACAAACTTTCTAGAAAGTGTAGGTAATAATTTCTTCTTCAAATGTAGCAAATTTATTTTGTGGTAACATAATTATAATTAATATAAATTAACTTTGTTTAAACCACTTATTTATTGAAAAAAATCAACATGTTTCGAAGCCAATGGCTTCTTCATCAGGAAAACAAAAATAATATTTAAAAATCGAGTATAGATCAAAATATTAAAAAGTTATATATGTGAAAATGATAATATAAAGTACCCAATTAACATGAAAATAAATTTAAAACATAACTATTTGCAAAAAGGACCTGATTATTTATAATATTCAATTTACTATTTACACTCTTTCTTATTTCCAAAATTTCTAATTTATCAAATTATGATTCTGTATAACTTGTATGTAAAATTTGTAAACCCTTATTAATATCAAAAGAATGACCCGAAGCCAAAAGATGGTTAGAAAATTCAGAATAATTATTACTATTTAAACACCTTAAGTACTTTATATTATCATTTTCCATATATAACTTTTTAATATTTTGATCTATACTCGATTTTTAAATATTATTTTTGTTTTCCTGATGAAGAAGCCATTGGCTTCGAAACATGTTGATTTTTTTCAATAAATAATTGGTTTAAACAAAGTTAATTTGTATTAATTATAATTAGGTAATAATTACTTGACCTGCTGTAAATTTCTTTGTTTTGGAGTTAGCGGTGTCTGGAAATATACGACTCATTTATTAGCCCACACAAAATTATGCGTGGAACTAAATAATTAACATAAATAAATAATTAAGTGTGGGACTGATGAAGATGCAGGATGCCAAGTAATACTCACGATTTACAACGGTCGGTTTATTGATGAAGAAGGTTACAATAATTTTTTGTCGTGTAGCACAATAGATAGTGCTGGCAACGGTTACGGCGATCGGCGAAAGAGTGTCTGCTCGGGCCGCGAGCGGCTGGTACCTCGTCCGCCCGTGGCCTCTCCTTGGCGGTGATTGGTTGGTTTCGCACGCTCGTGGGGCTAGAGTCACAGCGGCTCTCCACACTTTTTTCAACAACATTATTAGGTGCTGAACTATTAAAAAAAACTCCGAAATATTTTGGGAAGGTCTTAGTGTGTAAATTACGGTTGTACGGATACGTCTCGAAATCGGTTGACTAATAATCTCCGTAAGTGGTTATCCACTAACATATTCTTCTTCTTCATCAGCCTTCGTCTTTCCACTGCTGGATATAGGCCTCTTCCTTGTTTTTCCATTCTTCCCTGTTGTTGGCTATTTGTAGCCATTTCTTTCCCCCCACAGCGACAATATCATCGGCCCCATCTCTTTTGAGGTCTTCCGATGCCTCTTTTATTTTCCCAAGGTCTCCATTTCAGAACTCTGGGAGGCCATCTTGTAGTATCCTGTCTTGTAACGTGTCCTGCCTATTGCCATTTTAGCTTCGCTACACGATCCATGATATCCACTACTCTAGTTCTGCGCCTAACTTCGTCGTTTCTAATTCTTAGGCTTACTCCAAGCATGGATCTCTCCATGAATCGTTGCGTGCATTTGAGCTTTTCTACATTTTTCTTTGTAAAGGCCATAGTCTCCAATCCATACATCATCACTGGCAGTATACATGATTCAAAGGATTTTCTTTTTAGGCTAATTGGGATCTCTTTGTTCTCGAAGATATGTTTGAGTTTGCCAAAAGCGGCCCAGCTCATTCCTATTCGTTTTGGCACAATTTGTTGTTTGGTTATCTTTGTTCATTTTTATCTCGTGTCTTAGGTATATATATTCATCTACTATTTCAATATTATTATCATTGACAGTGATGAATTTGTTCTCTGGACTCAAAATTTTTGTTTTCTTTATATTCATCTTAAGACCAACTTTGCTCGAAGCTTCGAGTAGTTCTTTTAGCATTATACTTAGTTCTTTGATATTATTACTTACAACTACTATGTCGTCAGCAAATCTTAGGTGACTTAAATATGTGCATCTATCTTCACACCTTTTTTATCCCAATTCAGGGTCTTAAATACATCTTCTAAGGCTAACGTGAAGAGTTTAGGCGAGATTGTGTCACCTTGTCGGACACCTTTTTCTATTTTTATTTTTTCAGTTCTAGTGTCATCGTCAACACTATACAACACTATATAACATGTCATACACTAACATAACTGACATTTTTTTTAAATACCTGACAACAAATTTATGCTTTAAATATTAAAAATATTAATAAATAATCATTTTATCTAGCTGAAGGGAGACAAAGTAGTTGGCAGTGGATTTACAAATTATGAAATCAGCATTAAGTCATTATTCCAACTGTAAAACGACATAACAATTTTCCCAAACTAAAACACATTCTGCAACTTCGGAGACTTTGACACTGACAGCTTAAACTTCAACATTGTCACTCTGTCTCGGCTGGAGCGTGAAACAAAGTAGATTAATACAAACTAAAATCTACAAACCGTGTCTCGTGCTCGTTTGACAGCAGCGATGCGAAACTTTGGTCTGACTTGTTCGGGAAGTTCCTCACCCACGGGAAGATATGGGAAGAATAAAGCCATGTATTCACTAGGGGACAAATCGCGAAACATTCCGCTCGGCATGTCGCATCAACATCTACGCTCATGTTTCGGGGACAATGACGCGGTCATTTGACGTGTACACATCGGGACTCGCATATCTTGTCGCGGAAACGTCACCCGATGAGGTTATGGATGACAGCTGCGGTATCTCATTTGGCGAAAACGGGGTTCCGCGCAATTCGAAATGTTTTTTTGGGTCGCAATTTCAAATTAACGTGGTTTTACTGTAGTAAATTGAATATTATTAAAAACAAGGTCCTTTTTTCAAATAATTATTGTTTTCCAGACCGCGCGGAAATATATCGCCTTATGAGGTTATGATGACAGCCGCGTATCTGTTTATGTTAATGAGTTTATCGAAAAGTAAGAGGAGAAAAAAGAGGAGAATGCGAAATTATTTACTGCAAAGAGAAAGAAGGACGGACATTCTATGCGATCTTCGATCGATACAGCTGATTATTTCGGAGAACGTTTCTTTTTTCCCGTTTCCCTCCCCGCATTGTCATCTTGACAGATACAGCGCATGCGTATTCACTTGTAAACATACCACGTGGTACTGACGCTCCGCGGAATGTTGCAGTGAGTACGCTCGGGTACCGTGCGCATGGCAACGTTGCCACGGCACGTAGAAATGCCGCGCTATGTTGTGCGCGAGGTCGCGGAACAGTGAACGACGTTGCAACGTCACGTAGACTCTATGCCGCGCGTGCTGTTGAGGGACAATTTGTCCCCTAGTGAATACATGGCTTAAGGAACCCGAGGCTCTGATTTAATAAATGGCGGGGTCCCTGCGGACCCCGGCAAACTACAATCCTTGTAATTAATCAGTTCTGCGAAAACTTTGCGATGTTGGGATTTTTATGATGGAAAGGATATACAGCAGGAAGAGCATCCTTATCCTGGAAGCCCGCCTCACTCCAGCATACAGAATTGATGCATCTTGCAGAAGGATATTGGCCCCTCATAATCGACATGTCACAGATCGCTAAAGCCGTTATTATATGATTTTTTTAAAAATGTTAATACTTGCTTTTTCGCTTCGCATCTTATGTTTTTTCATTTATTTTATACATACTATTTATTATATTTACCAATGCCTACTTTTTATTTTAATAGTTATAACTTTAACGCATACTTTTTCGCTTCGAACCGTGTCTTAGTCGGTATGCCTTATTTATTTGATTAATTCTTGCTATATACCTCATTCCTTTACATATCTTACCTATTATGTACCTGCATGTGATAATCTCTATTTATATATCCAAATCTTATATTTTTACTCGAATTGAAAAAAAATATCCATATGCTCTTATATTTAAACTCAGTACAATTAAAAGGAATATTCTCGTTAAAACGGTAAAAAATGTAGAATAATAAATAAATCAACTGTCATTTGTGTACATAACCAATAAATCTATTCATGTGTCAACTGTCAAACATGTAAACAAAACAAAGAAAATGGCGACGGCAATCGATGACAGCTGATTTTGACTGGTCTGAATATATCTATTTTATCTATGCTCAGAACATAGACAAGATTGGTCAGTCGAATAAACAGCCAAACGATAATTTTCTAATCGGACCTTATCTAACCAGAAACAAAATCAACAATATGACATTTAAAAAAATATTTTTTATTGCATTCGAAACAAAATACGTTCGACAATGAAAATATTTCACGACACTTGGGCACAAAAATCGAAGTGAAAAACGAATATTGACGAGATTAAAATTACAACACAAAACCAAATGAATCACTGATTTATGTCCAGCTCGATGGAACAAAATGTACGCAAAACAAAATCGCCGCGTACGTGGGGAAAAGATTGGAATTATTGGAAAAAAGTGGACTGTATTTTGGTTGAGAAATGAAGGACGTTTCGACTCACCTTTTTGTGTTTTGGCGTCCCTCAGAGCGATATCACGTCACCAAACAACTGTTTCACTTGGTTGGCCACCAACGTTCGTTACTCCCGAAGTTTGGCGAAGACGAAATTACAATGAAATGTACAATTAAAAAACGAGACGAAAAATTGGAGCTTTTAACACAAGCCTTGTCGAAACGAGAGAGTATTTGGAACTATTTGAAACAATTGAGGGTAGGATCTTTTTCGATAGGGACCAATCAGTGTTGCCACATAAGAAAAGAACAATATTCTTTTGAATCGTTTTCTGTGCCAACGTGACGTCACGAATATCGAACAAGAACATTTATTTATTTTTTGTTTCTAAAGTAAGTTTATAGAGCTCCATAGTCACACATCTGAAAATAAAAATACACTAATTTTTCCACGCTTATATTCGCTTCACCTGTTTGTCTGGACGGAATTTTACAATCGATATTTCACCCGCTTCACAATGTCCAATCGAGCACGAAAGTTTGCACACAAATGTATTCTCGATGACAATAAATAAATCAATTAAATTTACTAATTTATCATTTAATCCATCATTATTAATGGGAAATTAGTTAATGAGCTCACAAAAAGATGGCGCTTGTTTCCCACCGAAGTAATTTTGTACGCTGGGTAATATTAAGACCAAAAATGAGAAAAAAGTTTTTTAATTATTTTTTTTTAAAAACTACCCTTATAATTAAATGTACTTAAAATTAAAAAAATAAATTTTCGGCCAATAATTTTTGCTTTTAAACAAAAAAAAAAGCGAGGGCGCTTTCCCTCCACCAACAACAGAATTCTATAATCGATATCCATATTGTAAGCGCCTATCTTTTACGTTTTTTAGGTGTTTTTTTTAAATATATATTTTTTTAGTTCTACTTACTAAATTTTTGTAAGACGCATTTAGCCTCAATATGATGGCACTATCAATCTAAGTATTTTACATTCAACAACTCGTATTATATTTATATGAAAAATATTGAAAGGAACTGCTATGTAATTTTAAGAATTTAAGTATGTTTTTTGTATCGGAACTTTTATAGGAAACTTTATTTTTCAATCTCTAATGGTAAACAAGGTAAAAGACATACCAGGGATATGGATCAAATCATGAACGGAATGCAGAAAACCGCTGAGAGACCAATTTGGAACTCCCGCATTTTTAAAATATCATTAGTGTTCGAGCAAATGCAATAGTCAACTAGAATAAAAAAAATACAAGAATTTATATAAGCGATTCTGTCTCTATCTTATTTATGTCGAAATGTATAGCTATCGTCTTCCGTATATCTATGTTTGTATTATTATTCTTTGTTTCTTAAACTACAAATCGGAAAATTTTACCTGCACCTTCAAAAAATATAATAATATAATTTATAGTGCACCAAATATAGACGTACCACTATAACTTGGCGTGCGAGGGAGGGCGTCCCTATCGCGTAACAAAAGTTGTCAGGGTTTAAATTTATTACACAATACATAATTGTGTAATACGGATGTATTGGTAATAAGATGGATACTGATCTGTTCGAGTGCAGCCACACAAGATTAAGAAAAATTTTGAGTGCTGAATTTTTTTCTACGTAATAATTATGTCTCTTTTTCTCTTGTTCATTCTTTTTGTGTTATTTTCAACATGTTTTTCTGCTGTCTATTAAGTCTCTTTTTCTTTCGTTTAAATTTTTTTATTATTTCTTTTTATATAATTCTTAACATGCCTAAGTTCTAAGAAAAATTTTGAGTGCAGAATTTTTTTTCCTACTTAATAATTAAGTCTTTTTTTCTCTTTGTATTATTTTTTAACATGCCTCTGTTTTTCTGTTAATAATTAAGTTTCTTTTTCTTTTGTTTAAATTTTTTATTCTTTCTTTCTAAATAATTTTTAATATGCCTTAGTTTAATTCATAAATATTTATCATTACTAACATATATCTAAATGTGGAGACCTGTAATTAGCCATCTATATTATATCAATGTTTTCTATGCTTCTTTGCTGTGTGTTGTAGTGATGGGTCCGCTCTGTACTCACTACTACAATGTAGTACTACACTACGTTGAAGCGCACACTCCGCACATTTTGATGTGTAGTGCACACTACAAACTACAAACATCAAAGTTATTGAAAGTATAAATTTCAAATAGTACACTTCATTTCAAAGCGAAGACTACAAAGTACATACACTTCAAAGTTATCGAAAGTATGAGAAACACATTTTAAATAGTGTATTTTTTACGTGAAATTTTTGGAAAGTTGATGTAGATATATGAAGAAATTTCTGGAATCTGTAACAACCCCCCCCCCCATGGTTTGAAAAATTTTGGGAGCTATGAAGAAATTTTTGGGAAGTTGATGTAGCTA